>ATSW01014426.1:0-13103 GCA_000444245.1 Botryllus schlosseri | reverse complement strand
GACTCAGATTGGTATCCATCGAGTGAGAGGGGTGCCGAGAGGTAGGGATGGGAGAATGTCTTCTACATAGATTTACATTTGCGATTTAGATATAGTTAATAATAGTAAATTTCATATCCTTATGAAATTCTTGATGTATTGTGCGTCCGTCACGATCGCGATTTCAAAATATTTATAATATATATACACATAATATATAAGCAGCAATTTAGAACACTTTAATGTCTCATAGTTATGTCACTAATATCTCGCGGAGCCGACTGTAGCGAGGATTAAAAAAAGAGAAAAAATACATAAGTAAATTGGAAACTCAAATACTATTAATAGATTAACAAAACTTTTCATAATGAAAATAGGGTGATTTTTCACGGGGCAGGGGGTCTGGGAATGTCATCCGCTTTTTGCCACTACCTTCTCCTTCTTATGACGATTTTTCGGGTTGACGAGCGATCGCAATTGGACCACACTAGTCTCGTAAATGATTNTGGCGTTAAAACAAATCATTCACTACAATGTGCGTACCCAATTGCATTTGTACCCTACGAGTTAATATAAACACTCGGTGCAACAGACAATAAATGCAGAGCAGACTTTCACTGAANACAAAACATGTTCTACACTTATTCGAATTTGGTATATTCGTAGTTTTACAGAAGGTGTGAACTTTATGCTATGATCTGCTACGCCAAGTCTGCCCCCATTGAATGCATTTTAGCTCGTGCCAGATGTATTACTAACAAACAAGCAACCACATATCGAAACACTGGTGCTGGCGTAACCATATTCTCTGGCCATTGCAAGTTGGCGACGAGCGTTCCACGTAATTTAACCTTCCCTCGCGACAGGCCCTATCAAGTGTTTGATCATCANTTCTCAGGCCGATTCCATACTTCACAATTTGCTCAATATCTCCTAATGAGATANACAGAGCTCCGAAAAGTGAGATACACTAATCAGCCGTCCGGCAGGCCGTGATCAGCTCCTGGCACCTGTCATTCTTTATTTACCAGTTCCATCATGCCTCCTGAACGCAAGTATTCATTTCAGAAGGCCTACGTTGAGTGATTCGGCACAGGCGTTGCAAGCCAAATGTTACCCCGCGATCACAGAATGTTATACTGCCACAAACGTGAATGCACCTTAGAGTCGTCGACAAAGAGGAGGATCTCAAGTTAGTCACAGAAGATGACCCCGCCTCCNTATTAAATCGGATATCCGCTNGATATTTTTGGAAGTTCGGCGTAAACAACNNTTCAGGTATTTACAGACGATTTCGTGGGATATCCTATCCATCCCTTGAAAAAACATGTCAAGAACTCTTAGTTGCATTATGTCACATTCAGAGTTAGGAAACCAGAAAATTCTCGATTTTCCAAACTAAATTAGAATTACAGCCACAATCATTATTATCGCTAAAGAACATGCTCCAAATTAGATTCAAATTGTAGTTACTTAACAGTTTCATGGGTAGGTCAGAATTAGGTTTCCTTAATTTGCGAAATGTTGGGAATTGAATCATGTTCAGTTCTTATGATTTAANAATTCATGAGAAATAGTATGGCAAATGTCTCCGCGGCAGGCTTTGCTCANTTTGCACTGTACAGCCAACCTGTAGNTTTTTCTGTAAGACCATGGGTAAATTCAACAAAAATTAGAGCATGGAAACATTTCGCAAACTGGACCAGAACCAGACCACCAGCACCCCGTTCCAATCTGTCCAATCAAACAACCAGAATTATCCAGATGCCACAGTCCGTTACAGAAACAAGAAATTGCTTAATAATGGAGATTCCTGTACCGGTCCAGTGGCCTAATATGGCTGATCAATTGATCATATATATGTGGCATTCTCACTAGTTCTAGTATCTATCAACTACGTAATTAGGAGATTATACTGAAGTTCCAGCTGTCGTTAGTTATTGAACAGATTTATTGTACTGCGGCAGGCCGTATTATTGTAAGCTAACTAGCCATAAAAGCAAATCATTAGTAACTTCTGACGCAAGATTCATCGGAGCACATTTATCTTTGAACTCTGTTTAGAAATGTCCGGTCTGGAAATCATTATTACATAATGGATAGAGTCACAGGAATTGATTGTACCATTAGATTGAATATTCTGACATNGCAACTTCAGTTGTTTGATACCGGGCATACAAAGTNCATCTTGCATATCTGCAGTACCCCATNTACCAAGGAATTGTTCAGTGGTGTAATACTCTANTGCGGGCCTCGTCAATTCNAATNGGGCGCGAGCCACCTCACCAAATACCAAGGCCTATACCTTAGGCAGTATGACATCAACAACGAGATTAAAGAAGACAACGCAGTTTAACAGCCACGTCCGANAAATCTACACGTTATTACAATGTTATGGTCTCTAACATGGGCGACGGGCACAATCACCACATTATAAACAATAATTTACTGAAAAACCACAAATACCACAAAACTGTCAAGATCATTAATTTCCCCCATATTTTGAACTGTGGGCCGTGCACGATACATGATAACACTCTCTAGAAGTTAAAACAGGAATGGCAGTCGAGCTGATATTCACGGGCGCATGTAAACNATTTAGGACGTTACTAGTAACGTCACATATCATCCAAGGGNCGATTAAATAAGTGCCAATGTTGATCGCCACGATATATGGCNCGCNAAATGCGAGGCCACCTGCATACGGATACCCGGTTGTCGTTANTAAAGGTTCAAGATATCATACATTCACTGAAAAAACTGCTTCGATAACATTTCCTTTGCCAATCGCGTCCATTGCTATGAATCAAGCCTAGGCTGGTTCCGACAATAAATCACAACGTTGAAACCGCTGATACCGGTCACGTCGCTGAAATGCATAAGCAACACACGGTAAGTAAAGTTTCTGCAGTGATGTGATTACTGCTGGATGAGATTAGGACGAAGGCAGGTTCCAGCAAGCGAGCTACAGAAGGGTCTGTTTCCGAATTTAGTTGTTCATCAGATATTGGTTTTTATCCTTACTGTTCATCAACCATTAGGGTAGTTGATATCAGTTGTCAAGTTGACAGAAAGGCGAGGTGTTGTTGTAGAGGTAACTAGTGGTTCTGATTTCTGATGTTATTTGAAATGATTGTGTGGTGTGATAATGTATGAATATATGTCGGCATGGTCAATTGATCATGTTTATTATTTCGGAAACACTCTAGAACTGAATCACCACTCTCTGATTAGTTATGCACATCACCATGCTGACAATATTTCCTTTCACTATTCACTCCTCGAAGTTTTCAGAATGCCACAATACTTCTATACCCCCGACCTGTTCTATTCACTATTCACCATTCTGCACCTCAATAGCCAGATATTCAATTGCAAACATTGTCTCCTTCTGACTATAGACTAATCCACAAATGGATTCCTATTCATCTTTTATTCAGGGCACTTGCATGAATGACACTTCGACTAGTTGCGCCCTTTGTGAGCTTTATCACCCCCCCTGTCANTCAANCAGCNCTAAAGAATGCTTGATATAGGTGTCAGAGAANCGTCGACAATAATAACCAGTTTGTATCAATATTCGAATGCCCCAGCCGAAAAGAAATCAACTTTGTCAATGCCTAACAACTGAGGCCTTGATTTCTATTTTTACATGGGGCGGTTGGAGGCGAACGGCCAGGAATTGTCAAAACCNCCTTCTTCTGAAACGCTAAAACCCGACCTTCCAAAATACACAAACTGGACACTAACGCTCAGCTACAAATCAACGAGCCCCANTAACAATCTGTAGCATGTAGCTTAGGGTCGTCAAGTTCAATCGAAGTCGCGGGCCAGACTCGGACATTTAGATCACTCACTGGCCAGACCAGTCAAATGATTACACAATATTACCAACTCCACAATATGTTCACTCTTNCACACCCTCCGAATCGGTCGTCAGTGTCCGCGACCCGCCCCCGACGACGACTAGAAATCACAACTCCGCCGTCAGACGGGCCCAATGTGGTCCAAATAAACACACTCGATATTCGCTACCCCGAAGGAAATTACATCAGAAGCATTTTCCACCACAAATCCAATAAAGGTGCCAGTCAAAACACGCACACTCTTTAACCCGAAACCATAATAGCCTGACGGGTCTGGTGAAACAGTTGGCCAGTCGCATACCCGATACCCCCAAGGCAGTGGCGCAGAAGCCACCTGGCGGTTCTGGCTCTGCGCCAGGGGCAGCAGGCTCCAAGGGGGCGGCAAAATGAGGCTGCACAGTGCACACCAATTCTTTAATTAGGTATTACAGTGGTCCCCACCGCAAATACTATTTTATTCAAATCCAAATTTTCCGACGGCAATAACTCCGCTTCCACTTTCTGGAATTTAACAAAATTTGGTGAACATCGTTTCTATGGACAACCTAACACTTTCATGGGGTGAACAGAAAATTTTCAAAATTTTTTTTTTTGTTATTTATTTTTATATAATGAATAGGAACTTTCCTCTCCTGTAGCAATGCGGCTACTGGTTGGAATTGTACCAAATTTGGTGTGTAGGCTTAAATTAAGCAACCTAACAATTTTATCAAGTAGCCAGCGCGATTGGAGAAAAAAAGTCATTTTTGAAGAGCCCTGGTGCACAGTGTACACTACACAGCCGGCCAAAAGCAGTGTAATTGGTAGTCCTATATAGCTGGCGTCCCGGGAGCTTAATCAGACTGGTCCCAATCGAAAGCTAGTGTCGCGCTGATTTGGAATATGTTAACATGACAATGGAACCACTCCCAACAATCGGAACACAATGACCAATCGACCATGATAAAGGAAATTATATCGAACGATTATTCGGAAAATTGCCGATTTTTCAAACCAGGATTTAAATTGTATTTCCGGAATCAGGGCAACGATAGCCCCCGACTACGATCAGTATTGTTAAATTTGACCGCACGGAGGGCCTGGCCAACTATAGGATGACCATGACTAAGTTGCCCAACTATCCGTAGGTTAGTGATCTATACTTTGGGTTACGATTGGTGTTTGGCAAAATCGAGTACCTGAGTGATTCGATTCTGAATCACTTATTAATAATAATATGCTTCGAGTCGAGTCGAGTCGAGTCGAGCATTCCAATATCCCTCTATATGAGGTCAAAACAGAACGCCATATGTCACAGTTAAAACATGCACCCTTCATCCCGCCACAAAGAATATAATGCCGGTTATACATCGCATTAAAGACACTTTGGTATTCTTTCGACCACACCGATTTCGCTGCACTCTGTGACCACGCTGAAGGGTGATCATGACCTCCGAAATGTGGCACCTCCACTAAACTTAGTAACTTTTGCACCACATGTTTTGCACGCCGCGACACGGCCAATCAATGTTCCAAGGCCTCGACAGTGGGAAATAGTATCGAAACTATAATCAGAATCATAATTGCTTACTATCCCGCGTAGGTTTTATTTGTCGCGAGTATAACTGATTATAATGTAAAGAAGTGACGCTGAATGCCTTTTCATCAACGCGCACCAGAATAGAAGTATCGTTTCCAAGAAAATGCCGCGTTGACAATATAACTAGAGTGTTTACTGCTCAAGTAAGCAGTTCGTGCTATGAGGACTTCACATTTCCGTTGTTATTTTTCTCATGTGTGCAGCGAATAAAGCAGGCATCGTAAGGTGAGATCGTTTTTATACCGACTTAAACCAAATTTAGCCATACCTCCTCGATGCAGTTTGCACTCTAGCTTACGATTTAAAGCAACGTATTTATATTATAAAATATATTAGATTCCATATCGGCTAAAGTTAGCGAGCTGTACCAGAGCCTGCGTGGATTGTGTGCACAGATTGAATCACACAAAAATAATATTATGAATTGATAGGGCAGAGTATTTCTAAGATTCGCTCTGCTACGACAGTTTGAAGCCAATTTTTTATCATCCCAGATCGTTATGCCGACGTTGCCTACAATTATCGCTCAAGGAAATTTCACCCTACTACTGCAACCATCGCCGGATGCACTCTAGCTACGACGCAGGCCAGTAAAGTTGCGCTACTCTTTTCGAATTTACACTAAACCTGGTTATAATTACTCTATGCAGATGAATTTTCGATCAGAAAATTTCCTCTTCTGTCGCAATTATCGGGGAATGCACCTCAGCTACGATGCAGGCCAGTCATGTTGCGCTACACGTTTTGTATAATGACTCTACGCAGACATACACTCCAGATTTGAGATCGATGCTAATCCACTGCAGCACTGCATCATCATAAAGCCTGAACATTGTAGCGTCCACAGTCATCGCATGAAGCAGGAACCCTTTCATATTTCTGGACTTGCTGCTGATTAAGTAAGAAATAGCCATTTTATATCTATCTAAGACGGTGTTCTTTTTGTATACATTTGATTGTAACGGTTGGAGTGAAATATTCAATATACACCCAGCAAACGGGGTAACTTTTGGTAATACACACACTTTTTGAGGTGTGTATACCCACCCCTTTTCCTAAGAGTGCACTGTGCAAACAATAAACATCGTATTGATGTTATGTTATGTAGAAGACAATTGTTCGCCCCGCTACATGTCCCAAATATGTGACCTTCCAAGCTTTTTTTCGACACGATAGTGGTGTAATACAACCACTGAACCACTTTCTACTGCACAAAACCAAATTGAAAATGTAGTTTGTTCATCCAGAATATTAACAGGTAGATGTTGAAGTATAGCTGTAAAGCATTAGCACTCCCGTAAGTACTGTAAGTAACCAAAATCTACTTGGCCACCCCGAAAAAGTAGACATATTCAACACATACAACATCTCAAAAACGTAATGTGATAGAGCAAAATACACGTCAGATTCGCATTCGGTACCCTCAAACCAAGCATAAATGACCCAAAGAAGTCCCGGCGCAAAAATCGTGTAGGCCAGTGTTATTTATATCAAAGAATACGTATGGCTAGAACCGCCCCCAACAATTATTTTAAAGTACTTAGAGTGATCGATTAGTTGAGGCAGCTTCCGCCACACAGCTTATTTTAGTACCATGCTCACGAGACTTTTGTCCGAATTATTCAGTAGGCCTGATCATGCCATGACACTGTTGTCATATTGTACTGCAGGGCTGGCCAACCTTTTCAGCCAACGGGCCACATTTGATTTGACGAACTATTGCGCGGGCCACCAGCCGCGCGAAGCGCGCAAATTTTTGGAAGTTCATAGGTTAATAATATTGTCACTTGACTATATTGCAGACCTGCTGTATATCGCTGGGCTCAGTTTGCATTGAATGGACTATTCGGCGCCTGGACATATCGATATCAAAAGCTTCGACCAACATGCGTCAATCATTTTGTGCCTATGTTTCATAGTCGCAAGGTCGCATATGTTGAACGACACTTCGTCTCGTAATCGCGAATATAGGTATACTCAATCTGATACATTGGGCATTCTTTAATTTTCAGAAAGGGGTAACGATATTAAAAGCAAGAAATCGAGTGACGAAATGTTGCGCAAAGCGTGCAGAAAATTTTTACTTCTGATAAATCGATCACAAATTATTCTGCTTTATTGTAGTGTACGAAGATCTACCAAAATGTGACTGGCTCATGGATCTGCCAATGCGTCGGAACTGATATTTTTTCATCGCATCTCAAGTGTTGCGGCCAGACTAATCAATTTTTTGGTTGGCCTTGCAAGTTCACAATGTGTGCAATCCAGTCTTGACAACATTACCAATTTCAGAAATTACCTCGCGGGTCACTCAAAATCTTCTCGCGGGCCACATGTGGCCCGCGGGCCACGGGTTGGCCGGCCCTGTTGTACTGCGTTTACTATGCCGGCGTCAATCCAGTCACTACGGCAGAAGCCGCCGCAGCCCAGTATTCATTGATGAGGGCCGCAAGCTTGAGCCTGAAGTAATCTCTGAATCATTTTTGTGATATATATTCTCGAAGCGCGAAGTTAAATAGTGTTTAATTGTGTGCGCCTACTAGTTGGAACATGTTGCACTTTTCCCTAGTAAGTCTATTGTATTTTCTTTTTTGCGTTGCCAGCCTGCATTACGCTGTGACAAAATGTAAATCAATGTGCGAGCATGGCCATTCTTCGTCACCATGCGGTGCAAGTAACGCGATGGCGGATTGGTAATGGTTTTGTTGCAGGCCCAGACTTGACGGATGCTTATTGGGTAGATATAAAATAAATTGGGGTCCCAAACTTATTATTGCCTCGGCGAACTTCGTATAATAGGCCTATGTTACGGGTACGTAAGGCATTGCGTATAATGCTATTATATTTATTGACTCCATTCAGAAATAGACCATTTTTTTGCACTTCTATGTGTATGTGGAATTTCCAACCATACATTTATAACATGCCCAACATGGGACTCGCACGTCAATAGCGGCTTATCGTAAAAACCGAAAGCCCTGTAGATAATCCATTTAAACAGACCATGGTATGGCATGCTATAATGTCAATTTTTAACTATATTTGTGAACGTTACATGCGGGACTTTGTACTCCCACGTATTCGACAGTGCCACATATCTTTTAAAGGTTAGAAAGCTCAAGATTCACTACAAAACCGCTTCGAAATCATTAGGCGACTCATCAAACTTCAATATGGCAACACTTTCAAAAGCGAGCGTGCGTTATAAGATATGCTGTTACGCCACATTACCCGCCTATCAAGAGGGAATGTGTCCCGTCGATGATTCGTGACTAAAAAATTGAGATTTCGGCTCATGCGCGATCTGTTGTAGACTCACTCGATCCAGTACTGATCGGGGGTTCGGGTCTGGCCGAGTTTGACTTTTAGTTCGTAAACGGTGTGGAGTGTTCTTCTATAAGCCCCTCCTCGCCAGATCACCCGCGTAAGCGGTATTCTACGAAAAGCTCAGAAGTGGGTGGTGTTATAAGTCTGTAGCTACGGAGAATAAACGAAGAACATCGGCCCGGTGTAAATGAACACAGCGGTCGACAATCGCCATGAATGCTACAAAAGCAAAAACAACTATTCTATGCTCTTCCGCGGCCTTTCTACAATTCACCTATTCACATCCCAGTATAGCACATTGGTTTCCGGTTCTTTTGTGGAAAACGGACACCTCGCAACCCTATAACTTACATCCTATTCAATTGTCAATTCGTATGCTCGATCATGAATAATACTTATGAACAGGCCGTGTTAACCTGTCATATACTAGGACAGTGGTTCTCAACCTTCTTCATATCGTTACCCCCAAGAAGAAAATGACGGGTTGCAATCACCCCTTTTCAATAAATGACAAATTACAGCTTGCACTTAATTAAATCGAAGAACAGCACAGAGATGACGTCATAATGTACACTGAAAGTTACACTGTTAAAAATATCAAGTCCATGCGAAGGCTGATGCTGTTTTCGTGTTATCCAGTGGTCAAATATAAACAAAGGGTATGATAATAATTGACAGCATCCCTCATGTAATTGTCAATCGCAAAATCATTCAGTTTGATAGAAAACCCTCCTTCATAGCAATAAGTTGAAGGAAATTCAATCACAAGGTTCAACGCCATACGAAGATTGGTTATTCATTTTTGAAGGAGAACCCAGAAGGTTCGAAAATCTTCCCCTCGTTTCTTTAAAGGCATGTTGATGATTTCAAACTTAATTTTACAGATTAGACTAGACCAGCACTACACTTTTCTATACTAACAACTATATTTCTACGATATTGTTAACGCATTTTAGGTGTAAAGCTAAACTTAGACGCCCCTTGTTGTCTTTCAATTTGTCAGCCTGCGCAACAATATATGATCCGCCCTACCGCGACATAAATTAGAATTACCTAGCCCTATACTGAACTACATTCGGCCCTGTTATTCGTAATCACTAATGGTTACTATGATCTCACAGCAGGCATGGTGTACTAAGTGAAACGAAATATATAGGTCCACAAGCTCGCAAAGACATATGTTAGCCTACATTCATATTTACGTTTGGAAATACTTGAACAGTGCAGCGTTATAAGTATAAAAATGTGAATTACCCCCCAGAAATTGGTAAATTACCCCTTTGGGGGTAATTAACCCCTGGTTAAGAACCACTGTGCCAGGAGGTCAAATATAGCTTATCATTTATTTTTTATTGCCATTTTTCATATCTATTTCTTAACCCCTCTGGCATCACCAAGGACTCCTATATTCACGGCGTAGAATGCTGTATAGTGCATTTATTAGCCTATATCAAACGAAAGTCGCTAAACATGCAGCGTCTGCTTTGTGTCATCAGACAGCGGAGGCAGACAGCGAATTGACAACGGTGTTGGGAAGTCACCGACCACTGTAGCCTTCCAAGTATGATACGCCCCCCATGATTAATACGCACCCTTAAAATAGCATGCGAATTTTTAAAAAGGCCTGCACCCATGTATATTTCTTGCTCTGCGTCTCAATGGGCGAGTAGTTTCGATTTTAGGGTGCGCTATCATTTCGCACTTGCGATGCAGGTATTAAATGATCATTATTCAAATAGTTAATTTGTCATGGGCATGACGCAATGTGCATTGTTCATGACACAGGGTTTAATTCGATTATTCGATTCGTTTCAACGGAAAAATATTACATTCCGATAACCCCGATCTACACCGAATGGACTGGTAACGAGCGCACCAATACCGAACGTCAAACCACCGGCCAATTGGTACAAATCGAATTCCTATTGATCACGTCGTTATACTCGCCCATATTGCTCTTACTACAGTTACAGTTGAATAATAATCGTACATTAAAGATTGAATTGAGCTGTATGGCTTAACGTTAACGAGCACAGTACCAGTGTTAAAACGCCGCATCAGAATTTTAATGCTGTATACTGTACAGCATTGGCACAAAGCAAAGTGGGTTCCAGTGCAACTATGATGTTAGCGACAACTCACAAGTATTCATTATATCGCCACAAGCCGGCACAGCGGCACCCATGTACCGTTGCCGCATCCGATGTTACTGACGGCCAACAGACTCCAGATTACTATATATAACCAACTTACGGGTAAATTAATAATCAATTGAACTAGAGGTGGCCAACCTTTTTGGTTGAAGGGCCACATGAAATTGACGAACGAGTGCGTTACCCACTAGCCGCGCAAAGCGCGTAATACTTTCAAAGGTAATATTATCATTACATGGTATATTGCGGGTCGACTGTCTACCGCCCGCTGGGCTCAGTTTGCAAGGACAGGACTATTCGGTATCTGGACATATCAATATCGAAAATTTCCGCTAATATACGATAATCCTTTTGTGCCTATATTTCATCGTTGACGATCTTTCTGTGAGCGCAAACGCGAATATACCTTCTCTCGCAATTGCCAATACCGTCAGACTCAATCGGCTAAATCCGGCACTTTTTCATTTTCAGATGGGGGCAGTCTACAGAGAAAGAAATCGTGTGACAATTAAACACGCGAAGCATGAAGAGCGATTTTACTACTTTTTTAGTCAATTGCAATGTACGACGATTCACCAAAACCGTGACCGCTGGACCCTGGATCTGCCAATGCGTCAGAATTGACATTCCAGTCATCATCACCCATCATCATCTAAGTGTCGCGGTCACGCCGATTATATTTTTGGCTGGCCCTGCAAGCCCACAATCTGAGCCATTCAATTTTGATAATACAACAGAATTTCGATAATATATTGAAAGTTAGCTCGCGCGCTACTCAAACCTTCTCGCGGGTCACATATGGTATACACACCCCTGATATAGACAGGCCCCTTTCATAGTTTTCAGAGCTGGAGCTGGAGCAGCGGCGACAATGCGGCCCGGAACCGTAGCCAATCTACGATCGAAGAAAGCTCCGGAGCCGGAACAAAGCAAACCTACGGCTGCTCCAAAACCCTGTTTAGAGATACACTTTCTCGTATGCTACCATTATTTTGCTACTAACCCTTGTCTGTTTTATACGATCGCACTCCCTCGGTGTCGCTTGTCAGCGTTTGATTTTTTTTGTTTTAATGACACGCTGTAGACGGCAACAGTGTGTTTACGTAATTTATTTCCTAGCGCAGGGCGTATTATCAAGTCATCATGCCTTTAGGGCATTACACTTGTCTCTCACACCCATACTAGTAGGTGTGATCAAATACTGCACCGTTATTACATGCAACTATGAAGATTTTCTCCTTTTAAAAAAAATTAGTTTTGTGCTTTGATTTTCCAAAACTTGACCTTTGGAGTGTGGAATCTGTGTCGGTCAGGAACCCGGATAAATGAACAGGGATGCGACAAGTGTGCACTGCTAAATGTATCCTTGTGGAAAATTTAGCCGAATCATAATGCTGCTCACCGTATAAGAAGTGAGCACCCATCTGCTGAAGTAAGCTGTAGGTTGTATAGGGTATTGTCTTTCGAGGGTGAACTATCAATTGGAACGCGTGTTTTTGCCCACTTTATTGTTGTTCGTATCTCTAAGGATTCTTGCACAGGCCCATTCACCATGTTGCAGTGCTGGGATCAAGCCACTACCCTCGAGTCACGAGTCATCCCGAGTCATTGCACATTTTGACCCGAGTCAAGTCAAGCCAATCGATTCCCAAAGGTGACTCGAGTCAAGTCGAGCCAAGTCAAGTCAAGTCAAGCCAGTAAAGTGACTCGAGTCAAGTCAAGTCATCCCAACACTGCTTTGTTGCAATGTAGCATTGTTCAGCCTTTATGGACCAGGCTTAATTAGGTAAATTCGCCTACGGCTATAGCTTCAGCGACAAATTAACCTTCTTTGTATTGATTAGTGTGCCACATTGACATTGAATGAATAACAGCTATAATCGCCAAATCCTATTGTAATTTACAATTACCGTATACTGAGATGGGCCACTCGTGCTTTCGCTGAATTCCAAATTCTAAATTTCAGCCACAACATGCGTAATTAGTACGAAATAGGGTAGCTCAACGCATGGGCGTAATACGAATACAAATCAGAAGTAGCACAAGGTCACATAACGAGACAATGATTGTATCGCGCGAAAGAGGCTAAATAGGGGTAATGTTATTTAAAAAAAATATCAAGGGCTGTAGCATTTTCCCGTACCTTTCTAGTTACTTTCATATCTATACTGCTATGTTATTCAATATTTGGCAGCTGTT
>ATSW01014425.1:0-14931 GCA_000444245.1 Botryllus schlosseri | reverse complement strand
AGACAGCCCCTAGACCGCCAAATCGCCCACGTTGGGAACCACTGGACTAGAGCATCCAAACGGCCTTAACCAACTCTAGGAATTTATCTTATAATTGCAATTGTAATTAGAATTATTTCACTGAATGATGGTTATTTTTAATAATTTTTGATTGCACTTTTTGCGAGGTCTGCCATATCGATGTACGATGCACTGAATCGCGCGGAGCACGAAGAAAAATTTCAAATAGCAAAAATCCGTCAAAAATATTATTGTCCATGCTGTTATACGAAAAAAATTTGAGCCTACATCAAGCCTTCAAAATTTCGGACACTCGGGCATATTTTATCATTTCCTCCAGGACGCTGTGTTTACAGTAAAAATCTGGACATGTCCGGAAAACTGCGGACGTAATGCAACCCTATGCTAGATTATCACCTTAACCAAATATCTTGTATGATCTAAGTCGAATTCGAATATTGTTTAGAATTTTATATTTCTAGTCAAGCATTGGCGCAATCCTTAATTGTATCCCTTGGATATGTAGTTGGGTAATTTATCATATCAATTTGTTTCCCCTATGAGAGAGTCCGTATTCTATTGCATATTTTGGCGGATAATCAAAAAACTGAGGGTATATAACATCTTCTACGTAGTTTAGCAGTCTACTGCGCATCATTGTGGTGTACAACGCCTTTTTGCATGTGCATTAAGCTCTACTTTCATCCCTCGATTTAAGATAAATGGCGACTCAATATGAATTTAAAACAGCTAGCAAAATGCAATGACTTGATCAAGCCTCGTACTTTCAAAAGATAGCTTGATTTGAAATGTACCTTGACTCGTGACATGTCTGGACTTTGCGTGACTTGACTTGACTCGAGTCACCTCCAAAAATCAAGTAACGTGACTTGACACGAGTCACTTTCAAAAATGACTGGACTGGACTTGACTCTAGTCAAAATGTGCAAAGACTCGAGATGACTTGTGACTCGAAGGTGGTGACTCGATCCCAACACTGCTTTATAACGTCAGGCTCATTTGGTCAGGGCATGATTAATCAATATCCCAGATTTCAGTGAACATGCGTCTACCACATTTGCAAAGATTTCATCGCCAAGTATCTTTCTGCGAGCGCAGACGCAAAGTCGCATGTTGGACGCCACGTTCTCTCATAATTTTGAAAACATATTTAGACTAAATTCCGTAAATTAGGCGTATTTTTTATTTGTAATTTTCAGAAGTAGGCACCAATACTAAAGGCAATAAATCGAGTGACAATAAATCGCGCGAAGTGCTGTGAAAAATATCAAGTCAAATAAATCCGCCACGAAATATTCTACTTCATGGTCATATAAGATCTACGAAAAATGTGGATGGCCCAGGATACGCCATATTTTAGTCATCAACATCCCAAATTTCACGATCAGGCTAATTAAATTTTCGGCTGGTCCTTCAAGTTCAGAATAAATTACCTGGGACATTTTTTAAACATTATCAATAATTTGGACAATTGCCTCGTAGGCCGCCCAAAACCAGGCAAGGGGTTGGCCACCCCTGCAATAGAGTCTACAGGACAGGTGAGTAAGGATAACGATCGTAACTAAGTAAGGAGTCACCGAAAATATTGTCAAGAGCAAGCTAGATGTATTAAGATGATAACTTCTGCCTACTAATGAATAAATGCGTCCATATATATTTTCGAACGTCGAAACGAGGTCCTCATCGAAAAAGATGGCAAGCACAGGATTACAATTTACTGAACACAATGTCATTCTGCGCCACAACAGCCAAATGTAATCATAAATCATTCCAATAAACATATTTGATATGTTTTTGTTATACGCTTACGATAAGGTCACTATAACTACAGTCGAAATTTGAATGATATTCTGCAAAATTCACAACTAAAAGNACTGTCGTGATAGATCTGTTGTGAACCCAGCATTGGATTGAGCAACCACAAATTAGTCTTCAAATCAATCATCAAAAATTTGGCGCAAATGTTTTTTTGAAATTTGTAGATCAGTGATTTGCTGTATTCATAAACATTTATAACAGTACTTAGCTAGGTTTGACTTAATATTAGTTACATGCGATATATGTTGGCGTTCACTCAGTAGAGATTGTATTGTTAAAATGGCAATTGAAATGTTCTCACTAATTGGTAAATTCAATTTTACAACAGGCTGTCGAATATCAATTCCACCTCGTCACGTCCATGGATCACTTGTAGTGTGGAGATGACGACTTCAAGATNCGGGTGTGACATTTTGTAAGTAATGGAATTACATTTTTCTAGCTGTTTGAAACAGGTAGGCCAATGGATTTGATATCAAATAATAAATAGATAAATATTAAATATACGTCTGAAAGGGCACAGTATCGCTTACGCATACGTGAAACATATACGTATAAACTATATTCGTTAGATTCAAGTCTTACAATAGGATTGGTAAAGTGAGACCTGAGCACTGCGCAATCAATGCACAGAGTAGTCTATTTAGAGAAGCGATACATTGCTATTGGATAAACCTACTATTAGGACAACAACGTAAGCTGTAAGCCAGAAGTGTCAAACTCGACTTGCTTTTCGGGCCGGATTTAAACCTTTTAATAGCTCGCGGGTCGTAACAGTCAAATGAATTAAAATTATGAACTCCAAATCCATACCCTGACTTTTCACTAGAATTCTTTATTATCAAGCCCATAAACATGATCGTATATTACATGAGATTACGGATCATACGAGCTCTAATGCAGCAACACATATATTCCCAAGCACTCGAATTAATGATTAATTAATTAATCAAAATAAACCGTTAAACTAGTGGTTCTAGCGTGAATATAAATTGGCATATTGCTATACTGCATTAATCCACTTCGTTGTTATGTTGGTTCGTTTTGTTATCCGCGTTATGTTCTTACGTGTCATTGAATACTAAGATATTTACTATGTCGCTGTGCGATTGGATGGTGCATTTGCAGTTATATTTTTTCACACGGTGAATCGCGCTAAGTGATGTTAGTAGTAATAGTATTTTGATAGGGTAAGTAAAATCGCGAACCTCAAATTTTGGCGAATCCCCCATTTTCAACCGAAAATTTTCCGGCTCAACAAGCACACAGATGTAGGAGATGAGTTACAGATAAAAGTGGCTAGAATACGTTTTTAATACATAAGGCATGGGAAACGAACTGAAAACCACCAGTTTTTAAAAGACGACCAATTCCGAATAAAATAACACTATTATGCGGCTATATGCACTGTGACGAATCCAAAAAATTTAATTGTAAATGAGGACGTCGGAATTTGGATCATTCTTATCACCATTCCGGTTTCTCTCTAAGCAGGGGATCTTTTGAGTCAAAAGTTATACGCCAGTAAGACCTTGGATTCCTTGTGGACTGTTAAATTATCTATTCAACTTGCATATAAATAATTGTTTCGCATTGGCATTTCGAATTACTGCAATGGTCCATTTTCCCGTACAATTTTTAACTCAGTGTGCACTCTTTTTGCCTTCTCGGAATTTGGTGGAAATGTCGCCGATTTTGTCCGAATGGTGACCATTGAGTTAAACCGCAACGCTACAGTCGAATGGCATTTGCTGTTTGGGTGTTAATTTTATTCATCTCAACATTCGCTAGAAATGTGCGGGATAAAATAAGATGATTTCAATCTACTCGGAATTGCTTCACGGGACGGATAAAATCGACCAAGGGCTGTGAATTTACACCCCTTCTAATTGATGGACCCATGGAGGAGAAAGGAGGCATGTCACCACCACCCGTATTTTCTCTTGCTTGGCGCGATTTAGGGGCTCTATAGTTATTGATTTTATTATGGTCACCCATTCCCGAGCAAAAAGAATATTAAAAATACGCACAATTAAGCTCACCTACAATCGCAGTTATGAGAGAACGATATCTTTCTAATGTAACCCGATGCCGTTGGAGACCGTTTGGATGATTTAGTCTAAAGTTTTGTACTGGGTAGTATATGGATTGAAGACTATTAGTCGCCGGCTATTTCAGTTTCGACCAATATGCGCACTTCGCGAAGTGCGCTCCCAGAATTAATATTGACCCCTATATTGATCTTGATATTGATATCGAGATGGCTAAATGACAGGCGCCGAATAATCCTGTCCTTGAAATCAGACCCGCGCAATAAAGATGCGGCTGGTACAGAAAAATATTGTGCGAAATAAGGTGCGAATTCGGAATACCACGACGAGTCTGAGCAAAGGAATTTTTCTTAGTTTGGTGTGGCACTTGGGAGCGATTACGATATATATAAATTAGCGACAATCTTTACCCGAGCTCACGAAATGATAAAATGCTTCATCGAAATAATTCATAAAAATGGACCGAAACCAACCTGCGATACCCTCATGAATAGCCTTCTTAATCGTATGGTATATACACATAATTCTCAATTTTTGTAATTGAGTATAGTTGCCCTAAGTATCAGAAGACACCACTTGATCATATATATGCGCGTATCAATATTATTGATAAAATTCATTCAACTACCCTGGAAAATTTTCTTTCACAACCAACGATTGCCTTGATTCAGGATAACCTAGTAACCTAAGTACATATATAACTGATCTGAATAAGGTTTGTCGCCATTCGCCACACGACATATCACTCTCCCAGAAAATAGGTAAATCCAATCCAAATCCTAATCCGTTCAGAAAAAATCTCTAATCCAAATCCTATACATATCCGACAAAATTTCACAAATCCTGTTTTTTTCAAATCCTCATCCTAATCCATAATCATATCTGCTAATTTAGTCCATTGATGAGCATGAACAACATTGTCAAATAACAATGAACTTCTCCGGTACAGCTGAATGAATAGACGGACGAACTTAAATTGCCTTCACTGAATCTATTATGCATTTTTACTGTGAATATAGCTGCTTTATTAATCAGTGGTTTCAACAATATACGCGGCAGTTGCGTTCTAAACCTACTCCGCCCTCATTTGCTTTCCGCGCCCTCCTACCTCTCAATTTTATTGCCAGCGCCCCCTAATCGCTCACTTCATGGCCAGCGCACCTATTACGCTAGCGAACGCCACCAGCGGCCACTTTTGGAACCACTGGTTTAAATGATGACGAGAAACATTTGCCTATGACATCACCAAAGAAATGTTACCTACAGCTGATTTGAACCTTGAACGATCTTGCACACCCGTTCACCATGTTCGTAAGCGCAGACTTGCCTGTTTATTGTGAAAACTAATCATGTGTCTGTGTATACTTTATTGCGGATCTGGTACAGCCACGTGCACCCCATCTGTGTGGTACACCATTTTACAATTCTGGTACACCACAGCGTGTAGGATACACCCGGTTGAAGAGACCTGATCTATACCACATTACTTATCTAACTCAGGGTCAGGGCCGTAACAGCACTTCGTCAGCGCCCACCCCAACGTTGGTCTTGGGCCCCCCAAAGGGTTATAAACCGGACTTCTGAGGGGATTTGCCTCCCAGACCCCCTGTGGCTTCCCGCTATTTGCCGCTACTTGTCATGAACATTGTATCTCTGTTTGGTGGCCAGCTATACTCGCCTAGACGCGCGAAGCGCAAAAAATTTCAAGAATTCATGATTGAATCAGTCGGTATCATCGGGAATTACATATATAGCCTATTGCTATCAATTTTTACCTCCTCCCTGTTCACGAAATCAGGTTTACAGGTAGAGATGAGTGAGATGTATTTGAAAAGGTAGGACCCCTCAATAATAATTAAACATATTCTTGAGTATACGCGTTGGAAGAAACAAAACAGCACTTCGTCAGGCCCCCACAAAACTTGGGTCTAGCGCTCCCATAGGGTGATAAACCGGGACCCCCCATCATGTTGTTCGCTTTGCCACGAAATTTTCTATACTGTTTAGTGAGCCAGCGTGAAGCGGAAAATTTTTCGATAACTCATGATAAATTCGGTCAATCAATGAGATCAGGAATTGCATTGCTATCAATTCCCTTGTCCTCTTTGCTCACGTTATCAGATTTACCGGCAGAGCTGAGTGAGGTGTCTTGGAAACTGTAGGGCCCGTAAATAATAATTAAACATCTTCGGGCGGGTGGACCCGTTGGTATGACTTCGTTACATGATGTTATTTCGTGACCTCCTGTCTGCTACATCAAAAAATATAGAATCGGCTAAACCTACTAAACTAAAAGACGCACACGATCTCAAATTGGTATTTCTTCACTGGCATATAATATTTCCCTGTGGGAGGGTATTCGTCTTGTGAGGTTCAGATTGCCAAGACAGGAACATTCGGCGCCAGTAATTTAGGCGCCTATGGGAAATTAAATCTATAGGTATTTTGTATATATAACGAAGTTTTCGGTCAGCGTAAGGGCAGTCCTTTTCGGCCAAGGTTTTCGCGCTGCTGATCGTTCTGGCACAGTTCTTGGAGTCGCATGTAATAAGTCCTAAATCGTTATATGTCTTGGTGCGTCTTGTCGCGGTATTGGCCAACGCCGATATGTCCATTTTTATAAATGTTGCGTGTTTTTTTCTTGGGGGAAGATTACCAAATAATCAAGATATTTGCCACCATAAAATCCACCAAAAAATTTTGAAATATTGCATTAATGTTCAAAAAATATTCTATAATTTATGCAAATTCACGAAATAATTTTGGGCCCCCTTCGAGCTCGCCCCCCCCCCCAATTGGGGGTTTGGGGTGCGGCAGTTACGGTCCTGCTCAGGGTTGTAACCAAGTCACAAGGATCCGAGTCACAAGTCAATCTCACTTTTATAATTTTGACTCGAGTCAAGTCGAGTCATTTTCAATTCACCACAGAGTCAAGTCCGAGTCCGAGTCACCGAGCAGGGGTTCGATACCAAGTCATGGTATTATGACTCGAGTCCAAATCATTGTGTTGACTGCCCAGTTTCCAGTCAAAGTTTTGTTAAACCCACTTTTATAACTCTGTTTGGTGATAATTTATAATATACAAGTTTTCCTCACTTTCAACAGTATCTGGTCGCATTTTCAGTACCAGCATCAATAGAGGAAATGCCAATAGTGTGGTTACTTTACTATTATTCGAAATTACAATGAAATGTTGGTCTTGGCCGTCTGAGTCTCGAGTTGTATGACTTGGTTCGAGTCATCCGTCAGAAAATCGTGACTCGAGTCATTACAACCATGATCTAACTACACATTATACCATGGGTGGGCAATTATTTTTCTCTGCGGGCCAAATGAAAAGCAGAAAATACGTTGGCGGGCCGAGTCAAATATTTTAACCGTATTCTCCAGCGTATTAATTTTATTTTGAAATAGAAAGCATTAAATTACACTTACAATAAATTCTGCTCAGTGGATGTGTTATTATTAGGAAATGAAAAAGTGACGATTAATCACCAGATAATAATATTGATTTGCCGTCATATTTCGAAAAATGGTTAACATGATATACATTTCGAACTCCATTTTAACGCCAATTCGCATTTTTTTTCTATCAAGAGAATAAAATGTATTTGGGATACAACAACACTTGTTGTCTTGGTCGCTGACTAGCAGTGTGCAGCTTGGCGGAATAGCCTTGCTGTTGATCGAAGCTTGTAGTACTTCCGAAATTCGACCTCCCTTGACTGAGTGTATGTCCAATTCAGAGGTCTGAAACTCAAATGTGCTCGCGGGCCAATTTCCTACTTTTTGATGGCGCCGCGGGCCGCAGCACCTATAATAGGGAATTCAATGTATTTCCAAGTAGGCCTTATCAGACGGGACCTTGCAGACTGACATTTCACACGCATCGTCGCAATGTCATTTAATGCTATTGTGAATTCACGCCTGGCACGAAAAAATACCATATTTAGATATTTGAATATAATTGTTGAGACTCTTTGGGGTACAGAACTTTAATATACATTTTAATAATATATTCATAGTAAAATATATTAAAACCCGAAGCTTTTCGAGCTGACACTTTTCAAGGGCAATCGTCAGCAAATGGAGAATTTCAAAAACATGCATCTAGCTACATTGCACACAACCAATTATGACGTCATAGAAACAAACAACATGAAATACAGGCAAACAGCGAGCGCAGCTAGTGGTCAATTTTTAGATTCACTAAAAATGCCTTCTGCTGACACAAGCGCGGTCGGTGGATTTTAATATAAGTCGATTCCAGTGCAGACAGATGGTAATTAGTGCGGCCTCTACCTAATATAGAAAATCTTTAATCGCAATAGTTTTTAGCGCAAGTTGCATTCTCAGTCAAATGCTTGCCTATGGCAGCGCTCATAGCCATGGCCTAGTTGTTGACACCATGCGAGAGTACAAATGCATCAAGACGCCGTAAAAGCTGTCGTGTTATAATTTTGCAGCTAGCGGACATTTGACGTGCCGCAATTATAGGTAGAATTCTAGAATTTCACGATTGATCTGATATCAGAGCATTGAAGCGTTTCGGGTATATTCCTCATAACTAGACTATCGATCATGTCAATACCAAAGTCCAATTAAATCTGCGTTAGATTTACCTTCGAATATTTAAACAGATCAATAACAACTTGAATATAATGATTACTGTGCCATAGCAATAGAAATGTCCAATCCCCGAAGAATCCATTGATGTTGCAGCTGTGAAGCGTAGGAGACGACTATTTTATACTCGCCACATTTAATTAGGGATAATAACATGGCTAACGATACCCAAGATGACACAGGATGTACCCAACTATACATCAAGAGGGTAACATAATGCCAATGGTTGCCATACCGATCTGCTTAGATATCTAAATAAGGTACGAAACGCAAGATACGACATTTTGATATTATATTAATTTCTATACCAGTTTGATAGTGTGTTGCGTCCGTGGTTGTACCAAGTCGCGGCGTTTCACGTCACAAAAGTCCTTCTCTGATTGTATCTTTTGACGCGACTCAACTCGAGTCATTTTTTTTTATCACCCATTGAATCCTATAGGTCGGGGAATTCGACGGAAGGTCGCGCACAAGTCCAACTCACAATTTTCAGTACGAATCATCAACGGGTATTGTTTAACCATCATATACAAGTAATGTCACGTAATAGGTAATCTTCCGATGCGTCTTTTCTTTTTTGGGGGTATTCATGGTGATTGTCGACTACTATGGGTATTTACACAAGGCCGATATTCTTCTTATTTTCAGTAACTGCCGACTTATATTCCGATGCGTCGGAACTTTTGAAGGTGATGTAATAGTGACGTTTGATGAGTAGTTCAAGAGTTCTGGAGTAGTTTCAGAGCGAATTTTAAGTTCTGAAATTGAAGAAATAAAATTGGTAGTTAAATATTTTCGAATACTTCGAAAGCCAAAATGCCGTCGCGGGTCACGTGTTTGAGACTTCTGGTCCAAGTGTTATTTGTAAACCGATTTAAACTACATTTCTCAAACACGGCGATCTGCTCTGCCCTTAGTGGTATCTCGCGACCCACGCCTCGCAGATCAAATCGTATATATTTGAAATATAATTATGCTACATTTAACCGGCATGTGGATAACGTGCAGACGGCAGTTGTACGCACGTAACATATCTGACCCTACGCGCTTTCAAATTGGGGGGGGGGTATTACTTCATCATACGGGTCGCATTTGTACTACTGTCCACTCAGACTATTCTGTACCGACAATATCGACGACCGGACATTCAATATCGATGGTTTTAGCCAGCCAGCGACGGTCATTTTGGCCAGGGTTTACTGCCGCCAATATTTTTGTTATAGCGCTCTACCCGTTGATATATTGCCCAAAACTAAATACCTTCATGTGTCCGGGCGCGCAAGGGGTTGGCATCGCAAGTGCTCTCTCTCTCTCTTATCGTTCCGCACTAGATCGATGCACGCCCCTACACTAAAGTCTCCTAACGGTGCCGGAATGTGTTCTTATGGTAAAACAACGTCGGACAATAAATCCTGTCGTGAATTGAAACCAATTTATGTAATACAAAGGTCGGCATATTTTTTACGATCAAGTCAAGTTGTAATAACTTTTCCTCGTGTTTCGCCGGGGCCTACGATAGCGTCTGGTAGCGAGATGTGAAATCGTACATAATCGCTCATGTCCGTTTATGGGCACACGCGTCAGAAACATTGCCGATATTTTATAAACTGGCCATCCTGAATCAATTCGCCAAAAGAAGGGATGAAAGTAGGTTGTGACGATTCTTAGGATACGATGGCAATTTTAATATGTGAGCTACGATCGGCTTATAGATATGTTGATTACGCATTTGGTCAAAATTGAGAATACACAATGCTGACGCCAACAACATATTCCCCTTTAAATGCGTTTCAGCATCTTGCCTATTTCACGTTCTTTTGCGGGGACGACATCAACATAATTTACGATTGTCGCAAATATTTTAACAATTTGGTTGATTCATATTGCACCTCATAATTTGATAAATTACGCCTCTAATTAGGATGTTTGTATTTAAATTGTGATTTGAATTGCAGCAACAAACTCATTATAATAATGTGATATTGTGACAAGTAATACATATTGCAATACCACCGACGTCGGAACAGAAGTATGGACAAATCGGCATGAATACGTTAAGACCGAAGTTTTAAATGACTTGCAACTAACTTCGCATATAGAGGACGAATCTACCAAAAACATGCACCAATCGTTTTTTCAAGTACAACACTGAAAGTTCTAATCTAAAATCACAATAGTTATCCGAACTAACTCATTTCCGTTTGGATAGTCTTGGGTATTTAGCAACCGAAGCGTTTCAAAATGCGTAGGCCCCGAGGTCTGGCTATTGTGCTAACAAAAACATCAGAAATACAATATTAAGATTGTGACTTACTCAATATCATAAGAAAATAAATATTTAATCAACTCGCGCTAGTAATTTGATTCTTTACTACAAATTCTTATCAGTAATTGTATCACCTTTCTCTATGCCTTCGCGGGCCGTACAATATGTTTTCGCGGTCCGCATGCGGCCCGCGAGTCGTAGTTTGCCCACCCCTTGCTAAGTGATATTCTTGGTAACGCGCAATCCAGACGATCTATAGGTTATTAGGCCGTGCCAAGAGTATTTATATATACAATACTGTTAACACATAGCACTAACGGTCACTAATAGTTTTCCTGGAAGAGAAAATGACGCTCCTATTGATTTCTATGCTCCAGACACTTTAATATTCATTTGGTTCCAGACCAACGTAATAGTTGGTGCTTGAAAATGATGATTCGACTGATCTGCTACCTTGTTTGCTTGGTTCGCAATCCTCTGAGGTCCTTATTTCTTCTATTTTGAAAAATAAACCAAA
Source organism: Botryllus schlosseri (assembly GCA_000444245.1). Lineage (NCBI taxonomy): Eukaryota > Metazoa > Chordata > Ascidiacea > Stolidobranchia > Styelidae > Botryllus > Botryllus schlosseri. The sequence continues at coordinate 3,632 of ATSW01014425.1, read as the reverse complement.
AAATCCCAAATGAGCCGTCGAGAAATGGTATTCTTGTAATATTCTTGTAATAATTTTCGTATCCGTCACCTCACAGATTAGACCAACGGCCCCAATTGGGTCGCGACCTCAAGTTTTGGAAAGCCTGTTTCAGTTGTATCGCTAAGTGGGATAAAATAAGAAACAAAACTTTTTAGCACTTTCTTTTTTCCACGGTGTCATGAAATATTCATTTATGTACTTAAAATGAGACTTCTTTGCCAGGTACAACTGCACCAATGTACAATATCAAAAGAAATCAACGAGAGAATGCAAAAATCCGGTAATTATACATCGTAGTTTCAAGTTAGAAATTTGGCGCTTCTGTATTTTCACACTTGTGATTTCAAACTCGGTATCATCTCGGTCAGAATGATTAATGTTCAGTTTTGATACATGCACACGCTGAATTCCAACTTCATCGTACGTTTAATATCATGGATCTAATATTTAATCAGTCAATGTAATAGAAATATATTCGAATGTATTATAAAATATTATTATGTGTATTTTTTTATTTCAAGTGAATTTTAAATCTATTCAGGACATCAACGATACTCACGTCGACAATTATAAACTCCCGTGCGATTGCAGCTATTTCCGATGTGACGAAAAGTATATTCACGGAAAAGCGGTGAGGAATACTGTTCTTTGACCAGACCATAGTGAAATAAGAATGACATAAAATATTCTGCACCTGCAGCTTTTGCCGGTGTTCCCATCGAATTTTCATAATGCTTACTAGTAGATTGATGAGCTTTTGATCAATACCAATGATTTGTTGATGAAAATTTGAAGTAGGGTGGCAGGCATTGTCGTAGAATCCATGAATTCGTCACCAAAAGCGTTTTAGCACTTGTCAATTTTAAACTTTGTATTTTGGTTGCTTCAGCAGCATAATTAAAATCGGCAATTAGGTTTTAGGACTGTAAAAACAGAATAAAAATAATGAAGAAAAATGGGAATAGAAGGCAGAAGGCAATATTTTTAAAAAAGTCACTGCTTTCCAAATTCTGTAAATATCAGAAATGAGGAGGTCATGGCAGCGCTGGTTATTGTTGTAGTGAATCGAATCAAACATTTCAGAAACTCGATGTCTTGACTCTGGACAGACTGGACATATTCCGTAGCAGAAAAGAACATCATTGTAACATTGTAATTTCAAATTCATTGATTACTCCAATGCATATATTGCTGCAGATTTTTTGGGTTTACCTAAGTGAAAATAAGCTAGTCTATGTTTTTGGTTATTTCATGCATGCTTCAGTGGTGTGTATCGCCTATTCAAGGTCCTGTACTCCACGACAATGACTTGTTCAGGATCTGTGCATCCGTAAACTTCCGGACGACTTCCACACTCGTGTGCTTACAACATCTGTCTCTCCCGTTTCGCCCCCACCCGTAACGTTTTCTCATCTGCGGATATTTTTGGGATCGGCTCACCGCCACTATGGGCTTTTTTGAAACACTGCTATGTCAGTGAGGTTTACGATGAGGGGCACAGATAAACCTTCGACGCATATAATAGTGGCAGAGTCGAGACTGGAACCAACAACCATTGACGTTGTGACGATATCGCTCATCACACTGCGCCTCTCACAGTAGTCCTTGGTTTGGAATATTCGATAGAGTTTTATACAGGCTTAAATTAAGTGATATCGGATGAGGGCGGGCGACATATGATTAGAGATGGTCAAAGTCCTCCGGCATGATACCGAAGTGGAAGGGACATATAATTACGCTCATGTACGAGTAAAAGTGGTGATCTCCGAGACATACCAAAACTACTTCAAGTAGAAATTGATTTTGCTCACTTTAAATATTATACAAGTCAGTTATAACTAGTGGAAACGAAATCAATCATAATTACTCTCTCATTGACAATCATAACCTCGACAAGAAATATGTGGATGGTGCAGACAGCTAGATTCGTGGAGCTGCATCCCAGGAAGTAAAATTTTCAACAGCACAAAATGTACAGGTGTAATATGCAAACTGTTTTACCCTCACGCACCTTTTCAGTGTCATGTATGATATCATCATTCCGTATTATCAGGCACGTACTCAATGAGGCAATAGACATAAAACTCTGCAATGCAGAGTCTGCATTCACGTAATGATTGATTAGCAAGTAAAGTGAAATAACGGCTGCAGGGTTATTGTGCTATATTTTAGCAAAAACCCGAGAAAAAGGTTCCCTCGAAGACAAGAAGGCCGAGAACTCATGATATAGGGGCTTCCTGCATGACGCCTGCTGTATCGGGTTTGGAAGCATGTTTCCATTGTTTAGGCGTGCGACGGATTCAATGATTGTATTTCTGGAATAGATGAATGTCCGCCAGGCTGCATAGTGAGTGCATTTTCCGATGAAAAGTCGTTGATTACCAGCAAAGGGGTCATGGCACTTGTATGGATATTCAGTAAGTGACGTGGCGTAGAATCCTTTCTTTCTTTTCGTTCGGGCGAGGCGATAATATAAAATGTTGGGGTGAAGAGACAAAAACTTTATCCAGTGAAGAAATGCCACTGTATACTATTTATTTGGAAGCAGTGTTCACTGCAATGTACTACATTTCTGTATGCTCTTAGCCTGTTGGTTCTGTAAGCCATATTTTATCTATATACTTTTCTTGTATTTTCAAAATATCCATTGTTATCCACATTACCACTAAGCTCACCATGAATAAGCCATGCTGTAGGATGTGGTAATGCTGTTATGCGATCATTGCCTGCCTGCCACTTTCCACTAAATAATCAACAGATCAACACTAAAATATTATGCCCTCGAAAAGATGGATCTCGCTAGTTGTTTTTGTAGTGTAGTCTTCTACAAATTATTTTAGTTTGTAAGAGGAGTAAAATTCGTCATCATTCAGATAGAACAGTAATGTNTNATGTNATATATATCAATATATACCCACTTTTGACAGTCCTGGATATGCAGTGGATGTAGTGTTTTTTTGGCATTCACCAAGCACATATTTTCATTCATTTAACAATAGCGTAGTTCACAAGGGTTGCCATACGTCATGAATTTCACAGACATGTCCTGAATTTCACTGCAAAAAGTTCGTCCGGGAGGAAATTCCCAAATATGCCTAAATGTGAGGAGTTTTGAAGGCTTGAAGTCAGACTTGCACAAATTAAACATTTAGTCTGTTGATGGTCAACTAGTAGTTCTAGTTCTAGTTGCAGATTTTTAAAATTCAGTAGTTCTATTTCTAGTTCTAGTTGCACATTTCAAAAAATATTGGTTGCCTAACAATAAGAAAACAATTGTCGTGGTTTTGGGAGCGTTGACATGCCAGTTCTAGTTATAGATATATCCCAGCAAACACAGAACCGTAAAAAAACCTTTCGGGATGGTTTCGAATGGTTATTTTAGGGTTTGGATTTTTATGTTTCAGAGGTATGTTTAAAATACGTGGGAATGATGATCTTGAGGATCAAATTATTCTGTCTGAATTCCAATTTGGTGGTAAGTATTCTGATGTGGGAAGTTATTTGAAACCTGTAGATACCTTTGCGCTTTGATAGAGTGCTGTCATCAGTATATATTCGTGTTACTTGGTCGAAAACCTTATTTTCTGATTTACGGTCATCATTATATACAG
>ATSW01014423.1:0-10231 GCA_000444245.1 Botryllus schlosseri | reverse complement strand
ATCCAGCTTTCCGTTTGTGAATATTTAGTGACTCTCTGCTGTGAGCTTGACTCGCAATCACACAACCTCAAGAGCGAAATACAAAAGGTAGACAGCGAATGATGCTTATTCAACCAAGACACTTACGTGACCTTTGACATGAACCAATCAGGTTGCAGCAGGATGTAAACAAAGAACGAGGCCGGGCATGCTTACTATGAGCGCTTATGGAAAAGGGTTGAAAAATGAAGGTTTTTAGCAAAATTACATTGAATTGGGAATAGCTGACTTTGGTGAATGGTAATAACGTAGAGCTAGTATGTATTTGCAGTGTTCTAACCTACAATAAACATGAATGGTGGCAAGCACTCGTCAGCATGGTATGTCCAAATAAATGGATTTCTGACAACTTTTCAGATGAAGCAACTATTGCTGTATTATCCTTAATCGTATACTATAGGACTGTCGTACCGAATAGCATGTATTAGATTAATCTTGAGTGAGGATATGTGGGGTATTCATTATGTGGGCTTTGCGTTATCTGCGTTCTATTTATGGAATCGTATATAGTACAGTCTACACTCTACAGTCTGCATCATTATCTGGAAAATTACTGTTACACTGGACACTTGTCTGCATATTCAATGATCATATTAATATGATAGGCAATATGATCCGTTCCCAGCTGAAATTGTCATTTTTTGTTCTAGCTTATGTATTGAATCAATCAGGACAAATGCCGGATAAACACTGTGCTAATAGCCTGTGTAACTTGGAGATGACTACTCAGACCGTTCCTGGAGTGCGCTTGTACCTTTCCCAGAGCCAACATGCATGGAAGAATGTAAAATCTGGATAAAGGCATGTGAACTTCCTTGTAGTCATCTGAATTCTCATTTTATTAATAAAATGACATATCTATTACTGTACCAAAAATATTGAATCGTGACATAATTAAGATGAAATATTTCTGTATTTCAGAATGAGTCTAATCTGAAATGCAGTGACACTTGACGCCACAATCGACTTGGTGTGTGTCTCGTTTTATTCCACAGTTTTGCTGCATGATGGTGTGGGTAGAAATTGTTGAGAGCAATATATTCAATAATGAGATGAATAGTTGAAATTGGTAGCGGTGATACGTTGCATGAGTCTGACGAGCACGCCTTGATAGGTGCCTGCACAGCAGTGTTGATCTGTAAAATAAACATATTATATATTTTGTGCAGGCTTGATGGATATCTTTAATGAAGCGGCAGAAAGAGGAAGTCGATGGATAAAACGCAAGAATATCAAATTTCTGGAAGAAGTAGAAGCACAAAACAGGAAACTCGTCCAGGAAAATTACAAATTGACGGACAATTATTGCTAGTGAAGTTCAGTTCTCAGAGGAGCATCATAATGTCAAAAGATGCGGAGAAGCTGAAATTTTATGCTAGACTACAATAAATTCTTTCTGAATTGTCCGACTTATCCTACTGACATCAAATTTACAGTATTGCTGTAAGCATAGTATTAAACCATTGGGTCAACCGTATGTAACTGTTTCATTAAATTTCGATTTGACCATGTAGATATGTGGTTCTTAAAAATGCACCATTTGCATTCATTCATGATTTCTCAAAACTAGAATGATTAACTGACTGTCAATAAATTACATACAACTTTGAAAGGATTGATGGATTGTGGTGCACTTACTTTTGTGTTGGAACTGTTCACAGGGACCATTTCAGATCGAAATATTAGTGAAATATGTGGGTTCGACAAGAAATGTGAGAAAATGATGGAGTTCAGCTATGGTGAACCAGGAAATGCTATCATGGCAGAAAAAGGATTCACCATTGAGTCTGAAATCAAGAAATTGAATCTAGATTTAAATATTCCTGCACATGATTTGTATGCCTGAGCCAGACTGTTCCACAACAAGAAAGATGGTGGGACAGCGTATTCATATTGAACAGCTGATCGGAAGAATCAACAAGTATAAAATTTTGTCTGGTGTCATACTATGCAGCATTGTGTATCAACTAACCAAATATGGACTAATTGCTTACTCTAATTCAAGATTGAAAATTAAAAATGAATGATACAACATATTCAGCAATTGTGAAAATTCAGTTCCATTGTGAATATCGTAATGCCTAATAGCATGCTACGGATCGTAATTGTGCGGTGCCATGGTCTATGTCTACCAACAGTGCATGTCTATTCATACTATATTCCAGTGGTGTGCATTGAAGCTCATTTAGATGCCCAATTTGTTGAATGAACAATTCTCCAGGTGAAAATGTTCCAGGATTATTTGTGTTTGGTGGAATGTTATAAAACTGAAGACACCAGATACGCACCAAAATCTACCTTGAGGCAGGAGTTGGTCGGTTGCGAGTACTATCGAGAGATGGTTTGTCAATCACGATCGAGCTCACTGATGCTGATGCAAATCATAATGCATGAGAGCATATATCAGAACCTAATGAGAAAATAAATCATGGTTACAATATCTATTGCAGGAGTCTCTGACAAAATGTNTTTTTCCTTACTTACCCTGTCTTACAAGTGCAAGACGAATCAATAATGGATTTTATGAGAATGTGTATTTCCATTGCGTGTGATATATCTCTTTTCCGCAAGTTGCGATAACATTGGCTGTTCACTAGAATAACCCTTCCACAAAGAGTGAATTGTCTCCTCAATCTTTGTCCCTAAGTCGTGTGCATAGCGCTCCATGAAATACTTCGTAGCTTTCTCCGCGGTGTTAGAAGAAGATGCTGTTCCACTCAAATCCAGAAATTCGATAGAATCTCCATAGCTTTCAAGTTTCATAATCAATACACTAAAATTGTGATGTGTGGCAGAAGATGTATTTTATAGCATATATTTCTGACCATGAGATATGCTTGAAAATTTCGCTCCAGACCTGGAGCCTATTAAATCGTCAACATATGCATTACCACAATCCTATAGTATAGTATACAACAATCGTCGCTTAATCCGAAAAGTTGTCAAAAATCCATGCATTTGGACACAGCACGCTGATGCGTACTTGCCACCATTCACGTTCATCCTAGACTGAAAGCTTCAACTACATACTAGCTCTACGTTATTAGTATTCATTAGGGCCAGTCATCCCCAATTCAACGTAATTTTGCTTAAAACCTTCATTTTTCAACCTTCTTCAATAAGAGCTCATAGCAAGCTTGCCCGGTCTTGTTCTTTGTTTACATCCTGCTGCAACCTGATTGGTTCGTGTCAAAGGTCACGTAAGTGTCTATTGATATCATTAGGCCCATTTACATGACGGTTTATGTCAGCTTCGAAGCTGACTCGTCGATCCGACTCTCTCGTATTCGATGAAGAGAGAAAGGCAAACTGCTTCAAGTCGACTCGAGCCTCAAGCTGTCGGGTAATGTGGTTTACGATCGGCTTGAGTATCCGGCCATCGGCGTCGGGCGACTTTCGTTCGACGGCGCTGGTTTTTGCCGCGCGGGCTCTTGGCATCGTAATTCATGTTTTTCATCTCTTGTTGGGAAATTTGGCAAACATGGCGAGGAAAGGTGGGGTTACTTTGTAAGTGCTCGCTTGTTTACGGTGGAATGCATGTAATACACCAGTACCGGTGTAGCAACCGTGCTCTGTTATGGTAATTTTATTAGCGATTCCCTATGTGTTCTTTGATATTTGGCTGCGACGCTTCGATCTGTTGCTGTCATCAGTTACATAAAATGTCAAACAAGTTAAAACGTTACATCTGTATTTCTACTTCTCAGACTACAGTTCGGAAGATATGTTGATTGTACCGGTCTATACATCAATTCGACTACGACATGCATATACATAGTGAACCGATTGAAAGAAACGGCTGTGCAGTGTGCTACATCGATACATAACTGTTCCACTGGCTAAACTGATGTGAGCGCGCGTGTGATGGGATGGAGCTGGTGTCTCTCCGGGGAGGATGATATGGAGATTTGTGACTCTCTTGGTGATGATGAAGCGCAGCGGTGTTGGGATTATTGCTTTGTTTTAGTTCTGGGTTGTAGTGGTCTGCTGACAGTTTTTATAGACATTCTTGGTATTGTTAACTTCCTATTTAGTATATCATGCCGACAAGATGCTTTAATAAAGTCTCTGCAGTAGTTGCTGTGTCGTGACTCTTGAGTCACCCTCATACATGGGGTAGTCTGTTACAGAGGAGAGGCCGAACTAGAGCCCACATGGGGTTTGCAATTGGGTCACTTGAGTGGTAATGACCTTATTTTAATCGCATCGACAAGTGCATGATGCCTGAAATATCAAAACAGTTATTACTCCCGCCTACTTCACGGCTCATCTTCGTTGACGCCGAAAAAGCTACTTGATAACTTATAGGCTACTTGTTGTTTTCCTCAACAATCATGATATGAACAAGATTATTTTCCTCTACATCTATCGATATTATGAGTATCTCATCGTCCTTGTAAATTTCAAGGATAAGAAACGTTTCAGAGTACGACCAAACACACATTGTCGTTGCACCTTTGCCCACCAGAATATATATTTGTAAGGGGTAAAGCGGTCGTCCACGATACAGCTTCTTGAAGGATCATGTAAACAGGGCCCTTTTACGAGTCAGCTCGGAGATGAGGCGTGACGTCACCGGAGACGACTTGAACGCCAAGTCGAGTCGAACATGTAACCAGGCCTATTGTCTGATGTAAAAAATCTATCAGGCGTACGGGGTCAATCTCGATTTCATGTTTATCGTATCATAAAAAGCAAATACGTGCGATTGGGGTGTTGGTTACTGCTGTGTAACTTGGTATAGTAATATCGGTAGCAAGTACAGAAACCCGTTTTACACTCTGCTCAATATAAACGTAGCAATACTCACACGCCAAATACATTGTTCGGTCTGGCCTATACCGTTAAGGAGTAAGCTTATATTCACTTGCAAGTATCCTCGTCGAAATTGTCGGCAAAGCGACGGAAGATATTTATTTTATGGGATTATTATATCATTTGATTGCCCCATTTGATACATTTGGCGACGTTTAATACGTCACTATGTACTTCACCATTGCTGCATTATGTGGCACGAGTCGTCGCTAGGTATCATGCACATTAATATTAACTATAAGCCCATTTACATGGTCAAGTCGTCTTGAAGCCAGGTCGTCTTGGAGTGACGTCATGAGACGGCTTGCCAAAGTGATCGAGTTTACATGGTCATGTTTATCGCAGCTCAAGTGATACACAGCACTTTGGGATTCAGCTCAGGAATATGCTACGGCAGTTGAGATATCAAGAAATACTTCAACACAATTCTAGAATGACCAAATACACCGTGTATATATTCTTTCTGATAGTGAGTTGTGCAAGTTATATTGTGGCTGTACTCGCTTCATAAGTTGTGACGCTGGACAAATAAGACCACGTGCATATTAGAAAAGCAGTATCATGTACTGATAGAGCTTTCATATTCACCCAGTTGAAATACGTGCCGGTTTCGTGAAATATGAACATGAAATGTTGGTATGTTGCTGTAGTCTGCATCAGAGATGGGCGGATTCCAGATTTTGGGAATCCGTATCCGTCCTGATCCGACAGTCGAATAGGATTTCGGAGTCCGACAGTTGAGCAACAAAATTAGGATCCGAAAAAATCCTGCTATTGCTTTAGTGCTATTTCACATTAAATATAGCCTGCAAAACAGATATGAACATTATAATCAACAAATTAGTATCAAGTAATGCCTTACAAGGGTTTATTTATATCACATTTCGAATCAATAATGTTAGGTACGGTATATATCTTGAATTTAAATGCGAGTAGTAGGAACTATGCAGGGGAAATGAGCAAAAAAGACTGTGAGAACAGAGAAAGCAATATTAGTTGCTTTACGGAGAGGGTAAACATAGTAACCTAGGCATGCCATGATGCCAACAACAAAATCAGATATTGTGCATTGTGACTTGGCCAAGACAACTAGGCCTAGAGTACTACTGAAGAATGGAACTAAATTTTCACAGAACAGACATGTATCAAACAAAATGGATGAATCAATCAAAATGATCACTTGATAGAGCAGCAATGATTAGGAAATATATATAATATTATATAATCAGCATGATGATGTGCACAATCAATCATAGAGTACCGGTGGTACTTCATTTCTAGTGTGTTTCCGAAATCATAAACACGACCAATTGACCATGCCAGCATATATTCATACATTACCACACCACACAATCATTCCAAATGACATCAGAAATCAGAACCACCAGTTACCTAGCTGCATTCTGCAACAATACCGATACCTCGCTTTTCTGTCATCCTGACAACTGATATCAAGTACCCTAATGGCTGATGAACAGGAAGTATAAGAATCAATGTCTGAGGAACAACTGAATTCGAAAACAAACACTTCTGCAGCTCGCTTGCTGGAGCCTGCCTTCGTCCTCATCTCATCCAGCAGTAATCTCATCATTGCAGAAACTTTACTTATGTTGCTTACGCATTTCAACGACGTGACCGGTATCAGCGGTTTCAACGTTAACATTTATTGTCGGAACCTGCCTGGGCTTGATCCATAGCAATGAATGCATTTAACTACGGAAATAATATCGAAGCAGCTTTTTTTCATTGAATAAAAGATATGAACCTTTATCACCCAATATTTGTTATGAATATCAAATCCTGTTTAAATCCGGCTCACATGGCAGTTTCAGAATCCGGCTCCGATCCGGCCTCAGTCAAATTCATCAAAATCCTGCTCCGGCTCCGGCTCCTGAACCGGACTGTGGCCATCTCTGGTCTGCATTCGTTTTCAAGTACCGGTAATGTTCAAGTATAGATAACTAACCTACGGATAGATGGGCAACACGTGATTCACGGTCGAGAGCCCAGATGCCGTCAGATTTGTTGTCGCTTCATAGCATGAAGCGGCAGGTTATTGGCCAAATTGATGTTTGGTGCAGATAGGATATAGGGCAATCACAACAGGTTATTTAGTGATACAGTACACAGGCACTGGCGCGGCTATCATTGCATTAATATCAGGAGGATATTTCATGAGCAAAATAAGTCATGATATTCACTCTATTATTAATTGGTTTCAATATTGATTTCGGCTGAGATTTCCTTGAACTATTTTGGTTTGCATAATCATTAGAGCGGCCATGTTTTGATATGTCAAAATCGTAGTAGTACAAAAGTTGCCTATTTCTGAGCCAAAAACGTATTTCGATGCTAAACTACTTCGTTAGGACAGCTATAGTTCCTACCAGAAATGAAGATCTAAGAAGTTGGCTACAATTTTAACATTATGTGGTCAAAAAAAACGCCCTAATAATCAGAGATAGGTTTTAGTATGTATTGCTAAATAAAGACAATATGTTTTCATAATCCAGTCATAATTGATATGGAATAATTATATTTCGAATTACTGACTGAGGATATCATGTGTGCGTAGGGCTTGGCACAATGATTCTCGAATCTGAACATAATATGATTGCGGTGGAGGATACATCAACGAGTCACGACTGGAGCTATTTCACTTCAAAGTCAGCTGTCATAAAATAATCCAGTTTTTGGGCAACATAGTCTTCTTGCTTTGCATGTTGATACTGCCTAGCCATGCAAAGATTCCTCCTATGTAAAAAAGAGGTAAACCAACACTATGGCTGAAACCTTGACGTTGGTGTGTTGGCTTTTGTCCAATATCAGCTGGCAGTCCACTCTGAGTGGTGACATATCAAACTGACACATATATCCTCAGTATTTATTATTTTCAATATTTAATATTATATTATGTATATTATTCAATCGACTTTCGCTTGGGTATTGGGGATGCATCGTAGGGCTTTGCCGATCTTTTCATTGCCTTTGATTGGGTGACATGATGGATGTCGTACGCTAGCTGTGAAATATCCGGATTTGTCCGTCTTCTCCCCATTTGTCTCTGCAATCACAATCCCAGTCAATAATCTAACGCAGGGGTGGGCAAACTACGGCCCGCGGGCCGCATGCTGCCCGCAACACCGTTCTGTGCGGCCCGCGAGAGTCTAAATAAACTTTTTAAAAATATTGATACAATGCGTACTAAAAATCGAATTAATGCAGGGACTTGATCAACTTTTTCTTAGTGTATTTCACCTTGATAATTCTTAGACAGTGCATCTGAAGAGGCGCGCGCAGCTGAGCTCGACTGAAAAATGCCTCTAGCACATCTTGCGTGAACGTTCCAAGGGCCAACTTTGGCATTTCTTCGATGAGACGATCGCATAGACCCACCATATTCCGTGACGTGAAAATTAGGCCTTCCATTGTGGGTTTTGCCATCATTCGTTTTGGCTCACCACGACTTGAAGCATATTTCTAAATTACATGATGACCCGAAAATACCTCGAATAATAACTATGAGGACCTGACCTTCCAACTCAATAATCGATCCGCAAATTCACCCAGCCATGCAATTCTTTCATCGTCCAGGCTGCATATTGGATAACTAATGCGGCATGTGCCGACATTGATTATTGAACCATCTGTTTTAGGTCATAAAATCAAACCCCTTGTTATATAAGTGAAAATTCGTCACTCATACCTTTCCATCATCAGAACAAAATCAGATGTACCGGTTGCTCCCATCCCTTTCAAACAATTTCCAACTTTGTGACTCAATACACCCGTAGCCAAACTGACATTCATCTGGCATGAAAAACGGTCACATTTCAGCCCAGTGAATGATTGCAAGCGCATCATCTATCCCAGTGCTTCTCAACCTATTTCAGTTCGCGTCCCACTTTCCATCTAAATTTCATTGCGTGGCCCACCACACACCCTTTCGCGACAAACGTTCAAACCACTACAGACAATAGAGCGAATAGCTGTGGGACTCATGCACTTTGGGACCAAAAACACATTTTCTCCATAAGGCTGTATTGAGTTTAGTTCGAAAGTGCACGAGCCCCGCAGGCCCGTCAATTACATGTTCCAGAATCATCATCCAAAAGTGGAAGAAAATGTTGAAAATATTGACATTTTTCGACTTGGTCTTCGTGGTAGAGAACAGATCTACAAATTGGGATCTATCATCGTTTCTTAAAATGTCTTCGCGGCCCAAGTGGGCCGCAGCCAACCGGCTGAAAAGCACTGATCTAGACCAGAGATGTCAAACATATTTTTTGCCTACTTTAGATCGTGGATTTAAATTAACATGGGCCAATGTAAATCCGGACTGGTAAAGTGACAGGCTGCGCGACTCCACGACAAACAGTTTTTGGATATCCGTCCATAATATATCTTGCCCTCTCCCATTCATGTTCATGTATCGAGATCCCTCTGCTTTCGATGAATAGAGAGTTCCGTGTGGCTGTTAGGATATAAGAATATATCGGGTATGGAATTTCGGGACTGTTTTCACATGGCAGGCCTACTAACATTTAATTTTCATAAGTCAAGTAATACCCAAAATTTTCGTTGCGCTTCGCGCGCAGTAGATACGGCGTGACAAATATGTTTAAACGAAAGTATCACAGTAAGTATACCCCCCCCCCATAACATTTGATACTATCGTTTCGCAATCTAGCAGTAACATGACGTGTCCAAATCCGGAAAAGTGAACCTTTACTTTTTTTAACGTTTGACTTAGACCTGTTCTAGCAGACCACCGTTGAAACTTTCTGGACAAACGACACATTATATATTACCGCTTTTTTTGTATTTTTNTTCAAATTACGGGCATTATTGTCATTGNTTCAGTTATTGTGTAAACATTTTGAAAACATACGAACTGCCATATTTTTAATTAACGTTTACTAATCGCGCAAAGTGTTGAAGCCGTATCCGACACAACTTGTCACCAATGCTCATNGACTAAACTAGGCGCCTTATNATATGGGGGAGGGCNCCATGCCATGATATTCTCTAAAACGGGGTGTTCAAGTAAACAAAGAATTAGTNGCACATTCCATATCAATACTATCATTTACATCCCATGATATGGACGACTGCCTATTCTGTCANAAATTGACCCCGCCTGGGATGCANCAATATGAATCAAGCTCTTTACTCCTTCCTCATAGCTTTTGGCAGTCCATGCGAACGAATTACGATAGTTTTCAAAACTACTTACTTGAGTAGCTTTAAAGTCAGTCAATTCTANTNCTACTCCAAGTAGTTTTAGGTTGCTTATGGAAGAAGTACTTCTACTCATACTTGAGTAGATTTTTTCATCGCTACTTGTACTTCTACTTGAGTAGCTTTCTTGACTACT
>ATSW01014421.1:0-13090 GCA_000444245.1 Botryllus schlosseri | reverse complement strand
AGCCGAAAACACAAATGGAAGTGTGGGGGTCTGTCGAGTCAATAAGTCTTCCAGAATTTGTTTGATTGGGACCAAGACCGTTGTTTTTGGAGGTCTACAAAGTGTTGTTACAGCCCTGCTAGAAACAACCACTCGGCATCGCCCGTCTTATTCTCTCAGTCAACAGGTGTTAGCGCGGTAAAAATGACCTTTTTTTACTCCTCGGGCACATTTCTCCTAAGGGGGGAATTTTGGCTTAAATTTCGGCCAAGGGAGGCACGAGATGAAAAAGGTTGGGAACCATTGCACTAGGACATCATGTCCGGAGTATGTATTGGTTATGTTCGGAATGCGTTACCACTCGGATATCTTGTCTGGCGGATATCCGTGGTATGTTCGGAGTGTGTAAACACTCGGACATCATGCACAGACTAAGACTATGTTCTTAGTCGAACATATTGTCTGGAGTAAGTTTGGACTGTGTTTCTACCGCTGATCAACTCTTAGACCAACTCGCGAGATGGATCAAAATTAGCTGATGAAATTCCTCCGATAACGATCTGTATAATATGATCTGCGATCAAGCATTGATGGCGATCTATGCATCTGACCCTTGGAGTATGATCATATAATCGTGAAATTGATTATTCGCAAAAAAATCATTGAATATCAAGGTTAAAAGAAAAACGTATGGAACTGGTTTACAGTTTACCGTCGCGACTAACGTTAAAATATTTGCTCCTGGCGACAGTTTTTTTTATGTTTTCAGTGCGTTACAATGAAATGAATACTGCAAACCACAACAGACGAGAAAGCGCGTATCTATAATCAGTAATTAGTCAAATACGTCTAACACAAAGAGGTTACGAGTAGATTGCGTTACTGCAATTGTTTACTGGTTATAACGACAAATTTTTGCGTTTTACCTTAATCGCTACATCAGTTGACAAAATGTCAACAATCAGAAACGATGGTAGCTTGGACGTTAAGGTCACTACGTCGTAAAAAAGCCGTGATCACAAGACCAAACAGAAAGTTGCATGTCCAATGTCCATTCATTGAATCACTGTCTGAACAGGTGTTGTATTATCAGTATATATGACTCAGAACATCATATTTTCTAAGCAGTTGAACTCATTATGAAAATCCTATACCTAGCACGCTCAGAAGAGGAAATATATTGCCGCAACAGCCGCGAATTGATGCTAATCTTGAATTTGGAGTGGATTCTTTCAAATTTTTCGCCGGCTTGAAATTTTCCTGCCGATAGTACATGAGAGGAACAAAAAAGCAAATAACGCCAGACACACCTTTAAACTGATGCCTAATTCTGTACACAAAAACTTTATAGTTAAAGAAGTTGAGGTAGATCTGTAACCATGGAACGTGCTGGTTCGGAAAGAAATTACTTCGTTGATTTACGTGGATTGCGACCCTTGACAGTAGACACAGTAAGAAGCATACAGAAAGAGATCCAAACGAAAACCAAATTGGCATGATATGACGTAACAATGCAATACCAAAAAGGATCGCTAAACCAAGTCAGCTGTACCTGTACCCCGGTAGTCATAACAAAGTGACGAGAGAAAATCCAATCATACAAAACACGTTATACAGACAATTAGCAGTATTTTGCATATTTTAAGACTGGATGAAAAGACAATCTGCTACTTATTGTGCCGTTAAGTCTTTGATAAGGGCACACGAAAAGTTTTTGAGGTAATAAATTCTAATGTAGTTCTGAAAGCACAATTCAAGTTCAGAACCGCCAGTCGCATATTTGAGGTATCTCTGTTTTTCTCTGAGAGTCATAAAGATGACTATCATTTCAAAAGTGGTATTTTACGAATCACGCTGCCTAATTCTCAAATCGGAATTTGACGAAACCGGAACAGAACGAGGCTGATGCACTTTCGGACCAAACACCAATTTTCTCCGTAAGGCTGTATAGTGAGTTTGGTCCGAAAGGGCGCGAGCCCTGGAGGTCCGTCAATTACATGTTCCGGAATCATCATCCTTAAGTGGAAGAAAACATAGAAAAGTTTTACATTTTTCGTTAATTTTCGACTTGCCGTGGTAGAAAAGAGACCTCCAAATTCGGATGGATGATCGTATCTTAAAACGTCTTCCCGACCCACCTGAAATAACTTCACGATCCACTGGTGCGTAGAGACCCACCCGTTGAGAAGCACTGGTCAAAAACCTTCCATTGTAAATAGAGAATATGCATATTTCGTGATTATAGTAATTTCAGCTATTCATTTGAACGTAGCTTGAATGCATCAGACTGGGTGAAATCGTAGAATAAGAACATTTAGCGAGCCGCACGTTGCGTGTCATTGTAGCCAGGGCTTTGAAGCAGCCCTAAATGTTGGATTGCTCCAGCTCCAGCTCCGGAGCTTTCTTCTATCATACATTAGCTCCGGCTTCAGCTACGGTGCCGCATTATTACCACTTCTCTGGCTCCGGCTCTGAAAACTGTCGAATGCGTAAGTCTATAACAGGGGTGGCCAGCCTGCGGGCCATATGTGGCCCATGAGAAGGTTTTGAGTGGCCCGCGAGATAATTTCCTATTATATTATCGAAATCCTCTTATTTTATCGAATCTGAATTGCTCAGATTGTGAACTTGCAATGCTAACCGAAAATATGGTATTCTGGCCGCGACACATGGGATGTTGATGACTATAATATATCAGTTCGGACGCTTTGGCAGATCCAGGGTCCAGTCATATTTCAAGTAAATCGTCGTACATTACAATAAACTAATATCGTAGTAAATTTTTTTTTCACGCCTAGCGTGTTTAATTTTCACACGATTTCTTGCTTGGTAGCCTAACGCCTCCTGAAAATGAAAAAACACACAATTTAGCCGATTGAGTCTAACTATATTCGCAATCACGAGAGGAAGTCTTTTCGCGTTTGCGCTCGCGGAAAGATCGTCGAAGATGAACTGTAGGCACGAAATGATTGTCACATATTTGCGGAAACCTTCGATATCGATACTTCCAGATGCTGAATAGTCCTGTCCTTGCAAACTGAGCCCATCGGGCGGTATACAGTAGACCCGCGAGATACTCAAGTAATAATATTATTGACCAAGTTCATTTATAAATAGTGAAAATTTTACGCGCTTGGCACGGATAGTGGACAGCGCACTCGTTCGTCAATTGCATGTGACCCTTGAACTGAAAAGGATGGCCACCCCTGGTCTATAGAGATTACTTATCTGCCCGTAGGTTAGTTATCTATAGTAATCTGGAGTCTGTCATTCGTCAGTAACATCGTATACAGCAAGGAAGACATAGGTACCGCTGTGCTTGCCTGTGACGTCATAATGAATACTTGTCAATCGTCGATAACATCATAGTTGCACTAGAACAGTGGTTCTCAACCGCCGGTCCGTGGACCGGTGCCGGTCCGCGACGACATTCCTGCCGGTCCGACAGGTAAATTACAATTTAATACTTTAATTTCAAGATGCAATGTTGAAGGATGGTCCATTGATAAAATAAATAAAACATCAAATTCTAAACTGATTCATAACTTTGTGAGGTAACATTAGGGCTGGAAACATGTTCGATTTGACAGTTGAAGACGTTTCATTTTACGACATGCATTTCATTTCATTCAAACAGTTCAAGACGTTTCATTTTACGACATGCGAGGGACAAATACAGAACATATACGAGCTTCCTCATCGCTAAATAGCGCAATTTGATCATTGGTTTTCGATTCAGTCATTTTGTACAGGACCGTAACTGGGACACCCCAAACCGCTTAATTGGAGTGGGGCCGAGCTTGAAAAGGGTCCGAAATCATTTCGCCAATGAACATAAATCAGCGTATTTATTTAAAACTTTTTCCAGCGTTTTTCAATTTCTTTTCGCGCTTTGCACGAATTAGTGTGCCTAAATGTCTTGCTTATTAGGTGCCATTCTCCGAGAAATACGCATGATTTATAGGGATTTCGGCGTCAGCCAATACCGCGTCACGACACACCAACACATAATGAAGTTTAGGTTAACATGGGACTCCGAAAGGTAGACCAAAAATTCGACCGCGAGAAAACCGCTTCGGTTGTGAATGATCGAAAATTTTCGCCATTGGCGCGATCATTTACGTAAGCTCTCTGCTTACACTGAGTAGAATAGATGTGATCACCAGTACAGGTGAAATATCCACCCAACTGTAGGGTCTGGGGACGAATCACACGGAAGTTTGGCTTATCGCCCTGTAGGGGTCCCAAGACCAACGTTTTTGTGGGTGGGCTGAAGAAGTGCTTTTTCGCTCCGGATTTTTGGATGGCCGGTATAGCTGCTGTAATGTGTTTTCTTGCGGCACGCATTTTATGCGTAGTTGGCAGAGTAGCCTTCGTCTGGTGGCCATGGGCATGAGCAAGGTAGCACGACAAGATGCTTGGTTCGACTCCGAAACGCTTCTACTCTCGATATTATCACAGAGAAAAATATTATTGGAGTTGGCGTGGTCACTTAATCCCACGGCCTTCGGCGCGAGAGACTGTAAACGACTCTCGGCGGCAGCACGTTTATCTGACAAGGCAATTTAACCTCGACTCGGCAGACTCACTACCATAAAATCGCATGGATGCCATCATGAATATAATTAACTACGATCAAAACCCTCTGAATGTCACTCTCTAGCACCATATAATTGCAAAAAACGGTTGCATACTTTACATTTGGGCCTCATTTCAATTTTGAAAGTTCACCGGTCCGCCAGACATTTTTTGAAATTTCACCGGTCCGCGTGGCGAAAAAGGTTGAGAACCACTGCACTAGAACGCACTTTACTCCATGTCATTGCTGTGTAGGCTACAGCATTAAAATTCTGATGCGGCGTTTAAACACTGACACTGTACTGTACAACTTTTTGTTCAAAATTGTTGCCTAGTGTTATGACACCTCAGAAAGCCAAAACAAATTGATGTGATGCGGGAATCCACCTACATATCCATATGATACAATTTAAGCCTGTAATAATTGTTGACGAGTAATATAAATGTATAACTATATCATTCCGATGTAAATCATACGAGAGGTTTGCCAAAGTAAACATATAAGTCTCATATTAGTCATGTCAGATTATCAAGAACATGTTGATCGACAATGTTGCTTCGAGTCACGAGTCAATATCTTTTTGAAACCCCGAGTCAAGTCCAGTCATCCAAAAAAATTGACTCGTGTCAGGTCAATACTCAGGTCGTCCCAACATTGTCACAAACTGCAAAAAGGAAAAGGATAAGTTTCGGTCAATTTGCGATCGGTGCAGGCACGTTCGAATGTTCTCTCTTCCGAGTAATGTTGATAATTTGTATCTTTCATGCGATAAATGTACGATCATCCGCAACTGGTACTTCAAGTATTAGGTCTGATCTTCATTTCAACGAATTTAAGAGAATACAATGATCCCCTCCATGACCCCCAGCTAGTGCCATCAGAATTGGAGAGGTGCGGTTGAACTTTGTGGTAGATTCCGTTCAAATTTGACCAGTGGCAAGCCTTGTACCACCATGCACCCTTGTGGTGATCTGCGCAGTTCACATTAGATTCTCCGTCTACATCGTGATCCTTCGTAGAGAATCTCATACCGTTGTGATAGGCTAACGAATCTGCTGCCGTTCCTGAGTATCCGGACGCGGTTAAAGTGTAATCGGTCGATGGTGAACCAATATCAAATCGCCTAAAAATCGACAGGAGTTGTAAAGGTACGTTCGTGTTCGCTGTCAAACGCATGAACCCTGTGCCAATTTCGGTTAGCATTCAATGGGCATTAGGGGTCTTCAAAAATGACTTTTTTTCTCATATCGTACTTGCTACTTGATAAAATTGTTAGGTTAGCTAATTCAAGCCTACACACCAAATTTNGTTCAATTCCAACCAGTAGCCGCATTGNTANAGNAGAAGAAAGCTTCTATTNATTATATAAAAATNAATAACAAAAAATTTGAAAATTTTTCTGTTCACCCCATGAAAGTGTTGGGTTGTCTATAGAAACGATATTCACCAAATTTGGTTCAATTCCATCCCGTGGAAGCGAAGTTATTGCCGTCGAAAAATATGTATTATGAATAAAATAGTATTTATTATAGTGGTGCAGATCAAAGATATTTATTCGTCCAATTGGAAAGTCAGGAAAATCTTTACCGATTTGCTTTCCACCGTCACTATTATGAATCATCATGGTTCGTCAAAATTAGGAAACAGGACTCCGTGCAATAAGACAAATGGATCGAATAAATCAGGATTTGCAGCGACAACGGAAATTTGACGTGTCACTACCTTATAGGTAGAGTATTTTAGAATTTATAGCATAGAATCTGATATCGGGGCATTTGAACAGTGTAATCTAATACCGGGTTCAGATACAATCCTCCACACTATCTACACCAGAGGTCTCAAACTCAAATGTACTTGCGGGTCAATTTCCCAGTTTTGATGACGCCGCGGGCCGCAGCATCAATAATAGGGATATCCAATGTATAATTTCCAAGTAGGCCTTATTTGACGGAAGCTTGCAGACAGGCGTTCCGCAAACGTGAAAATGTAATCTACTATTGTACTATTCACGCTCGACACGGAAGCGAAATAACATTTTCAAATATTTGAATAAAATCGTTTTTTTGTGCCAAGCAAAATTTGTTAAAATACCGAGTTATAGATATCATACGACAGAATGGATCATGACATCGTCAAACTGCCAGGTTATAATATTGCAGCTAGTGGACCTTCGCCTTGCCACAATTCATGTAGAATATTTTAAAATCTTCTGAAGATTGATCTAATATCAGAGCATTTGAGTGGTATAGTCTAATCTGGGTTTTGATATAGTCGTGATAAGTATAGGCTATTGTTACTGTCATTTCCAAAGTCAAATTAAATCAGCGTTAAATATTGTCTTCGATAATTATTGGAATATATCAATAACAACTTAAATATAATCTTTATTGAACCATAGTAATAGCATTGTTTCTTTACTTTAGCTCTCGTACCCCTCGTGCTTTCAATAAGATCTCTCGTAGTCCCTTTTCATTTTCATCACAATTTCTGATGGTACCTATATATTAAAATCAGAAAGCCCATTCACATAAAATCGCGCGCAGCGCGGAGACCATTTTCCAGTCACGAATCATCAACTGGTCATGTTTTATCATCTTGAACCAGAAATGTGACGTAGTAGCTGATCTTCTACCCCCTGGATAGCTTTTAAAAGTTCGCGAAAGTGTAGTTTGTTAAGATTTCTGTGTTTTATAGTACTTTTAGGGCGAGCTTCAAGTTCTTATATCTAAAAAAGATATGCGATACCTGAATATATTGTCGAATACTTGAAATTCCATAATGCCGTCCCGGGCCGCACGAAAATGTTCTCGTGGGCCGCGTGTTTGAGACCTCTGATCTATACCATGGGTGGCTAACCTTTTCGACCACACGAAATTTTCTAACCATTCCGCGGGCAACTTGAATAATGATGACATTTCGCGAGGCGCGAAGAATGGTTTCCAGTTAAATAAATCAGCCGCAAAATATTCTGTTTTATGGTAATATACGGAAATCCATGGAAAATGTGGCTGACACTGACTATATACGCCAGACGTGTGCAAATTACGGCCTTCGGAGTGATTCTGAGTGTCCCGCGAAGATATGCTCGGAATTCAAAACATAAAAACTACTTTTAGAATGTTGCTGCGTGGAGTAAAACCATATGCTGTATAAACTTCACCGGACATGCGTTTACTCTAAATCCTGTTCTGTCTTCATTAATAAGCTGTCAATAAACAGCTTACGTATGCTACCTCGCATGCTTAATTCAGATTCAAAATTAACTTAATGTAGCAAAGTACGCCCTAGCAATTAAAAGTGAAGGCATTCTTTCCAAACGTTCTTTGTTTTCATTGTCACATCACGAATTGCAAGGTCTGTGCTTCAAATTGTTACCTGTTACGTTTCCAATTCCCTAATTCGTAAAACAATTCAATCAATGCTCGTAATAAAAGTGGCGACTGGTGACAATATCGGATGGTGGGGCAAGAGCTCCAAGCAACTTTTTATCAACATGACGTCACAGTGGCGTTTTTCTACGTCAAAAAGTAACTTTATGATGGTCATATGAATTTCCCGTAAACAGTGATTTTTAATGTAGTTGCGTCGAGAGGTTTTTGCCGGTGCCGTGACTTGAAGTATGGTAACAAATGTTTTATTAATTTTTTTATTCAAATTATTATTTTACAAAATGTACGCGAACTAAGAATCGTCCCTATGCCACGAATCAATTATCAGGGCATCCTTAGTAGCATGCGTTATGATTTCGTGGTAGAGATTACTCGAGTGCAGAGTAAGACTACATACACATACACAGAGTACCTACCCACAAAGAGCATTCGCATGACACTTTGTGGCTTTTTAATTGTACCATGCTCGGCAATTCTGTAAAGTGTTGTAGCGGCTCCGAGCCGATTTGTACGCTCACGTCCCGAAAGCGAGGCAAATCGATTGCACTAGTTTTTCTAAGCCCGTCCAAAAGTGTTTGGTACACGATTCTGGTGCGTTACGACCAGGTGATAGGCAACCAAAGCGGTGGATCCCATAAACGTAAAACATTATAAAAAGCCAGTTGTTATCCATTGATGATGAATTACGAATCTGCCTACCATCATTTCACGCATGAATCTAAGCATTGTGTTAATTTAAATGCGAGCACTTGTCGCATTAAACGATTTCATGAATAAATAATTTTATTCTGATGAATTTTTCGCTTCTTTTTTTCATAGTCAGGTAACAAAATATATCGGTAAATTAGCTGTCAGTGTGCCTCGAGTAAACAAGGATGCAAACTACTAACTTTTCTCTAGCCATAGACAAGGTTGAGTAACCCGGTGGGCTCACTTAATTGAAATTATTCGGAAAGAACATGATGTACAGTCGTCCGTCCACCCGCACATACTTTATTGCTTGTATAAGTATTGTGCGCGGCGTGATTTATTAGTAGCAAAATGTTCAATAACGAGTTTATTGAAATCTGGAACACCCAGAATTACATCGCTGTGAATCTAGAGCACAGCCAACACATTGAGCCTATCTTGACCCATCCTGTTTCTGAAAAAGGTCTCGATGCGTTTCAATGTGCTGAAACTGCGCTTGGATTCCGCGGATGAAATCGGGGTGGTCAAAATGATATTCAGAAAGCTAGTTACTGTAGCAAAGTTGATCGAAAGCGAATTTTCAACTAGGAACTTTTGAAAGTTCACTAGTGGTTTTAACTTCNGANAAAGATGTATTNAAATACAAACAAGTCAACTCGCTCTCCAACCGAGNNATGTNGATNATCGGGNAATAACGAGGCACGCTGCGCAGTNGTCCAGAAGGAAAATGAATTTTGTAGGCNGGGAAATTTCTCGGATTTAACAGGGCGAAAGTAANCAACTGNTCNNTATTCAGACGATGTTGGATTTNGGACATCAGTATATCGCAGCATTCGTAAGCGGCAGCAAGCAGGTGTTGTACACTTATCCCACGGCGAAAAAGCGCATTGTCACCGGCGAAGTGCACATTCTCCCAGATATGCGGAATTGCCTCAATAAAATGTGCAATAGTATACAACAGGGGTGTCAAACATACGGCCCGCGGGCTGCATCCGGCCCGCCAGACGATTTCATCCGGCCCGCGAAGCGATTCTGAAAAATGGCTGCATTATCCAGCACATTTCTGACAAATGCTGAGATTATTTTCCTTAAATAATACCTCAAGACAGAAAATTTTGATTATGTTCAATGGCCCCATTATAACCATCCGATAGTGGTGTTACGGTTTCACTGTAATGACCGTCCGCTACAAGTCTCTGTAATTGACACCTAATTCTGAGCAAGGATAAAGTGCACAGTGCACACTGAGCTCAGAGTTTTGCGGAATAAATGAGCCTAAAGGTAGTTATTCACAGAAGTGAAAACGCCAGTTAGAAACCGGTATATGCAGGCTACATCCAGCACATAATTGTTACAGAAAAATACAGAAAAAATATCTGCGATCGCAGTCCCTTTTCGCCAGTTAATTAACAGTTCCTCACCTCCCAAAAAAAACATGGATCGTGATACAATAATAATGACCCAAATTTCAACGTTTGAGTTTGCAGTTAAACCTCGTGTATTCCTCACCTTATTACCAGATTATGACTGAAACAAAGTCATCATAGCAATATGCCAACGTATATCGTCGTTAAAGTCACTGTTTTAGCAAATTATAGAACTCTATTCAATCGACCAATCATGGTACTTTTATCAATTCCATTGTTTGCGGATAAAGATGTTGATAGAATAGTACCCTATGGTCCATGGGCTGTATAATTGAGCATAAGTATTCAAGGGACGAAGAACACGGAGATGGATTTTGAGGTTACATTTTGGAATAAAATGACTGGTCCGGCCCGCGAGCGATTTGAAGGTCTGAATCCGGCCCGCGACGCAACTTGAGTTTGACACCCGTGCTGTACAGCGTATCGACGTGCATGAAGATGTCACAAAAAAGCTTTAAAAAGAACAAAAATTGTTCATCTTTCAAGAGTCGTTTAAGTCACCCCCCTGCTTCCCCCGCTTCACGTTTGGAAGTATCATTCCAGACAGGAGAGCTTTCAATCACGGAGAAGAATTACAGAAGCTTCACAATACTATTGGATACACGTTGCACAACTCTGGATTATAAGTTCCACGGTGTTGAGTTGATACGCATATAGGTAGCCGGTGCTTGCATATGTCGCGCAATAAATCAGATCGCTTTGGCGAAATAACGAAGAATGAGGAGAATCCTGATAGATTTGCAAAGAATATCTTGACAGAAGATATTCCTAAGCACATTTTTTCACTACAAGATTGAGCTGATGCGCGNAGCAATGCAAAAAATGCGCATGCGGNTGAACTTCTTTCATTCAAACTTGTACGCTATGTCGCGATCTGCTCATCAGTGTTGTGCCGTCGTAGGTTCGCGCAATAAGTTTTGAATCAACTGTATGGTACTGTTATGTTTCTTTTTAAACTGAAGAAATTCCGACAGCCGTGCGTTTGTCAACAGCCACAAAGCTGTGAAGTCGTTCGACTGGCATACCCAATTTTGTGAACCGAAAAATTGCGACGAGCTGTGACATACACGTAAGGTCGGTAGTTTCGTCAGACTGAATAGATAGAAATTCAGCGTCAACAATCTCGGAATACAACTGCTGTAAATAGATGTGATATATGGAATCAAGCACATCATTTTGAATAGTCTTTGAAGTACCCATGGGTACTGTCGCGATGTCGAGATGTTTGCGCAAAATTCTATCAATGGAAGCCTTGTATTTAGTGAGATCCAAAAATACCCCCCTGTTGAGAGAGCATTCCTTCTCATAGTGCCCTCTAAGGGCCAATTCATAAACTCCAATAAATTGATGGCATCAATCACCCGAGAGAGAACATGCCTATTCTTATCTACAAGATCATTGTGCTTACAGACGGATACGCTGTAACTGTCATTGAGCTGCGACATTTCATTTAGTCTACCAAACAATTCATATTTTACTGCACTAGCCATGCGCACTTGGAATTTTTGGTGTGCTTTCAGCAGGGCTTTGGAGCCAGAGCCGGGCCCGTGCATTTTACCCGGAGCTGGAGCCGGAACCGGAGCTCTACATATAATCCAGTCAGAGTCGGAGCTGAAACCCGTTATTTGAGGAGTAGCTCCGGCTCCGACGTAGACTATATTTCATAAGATGCTAATATATATGCAACAACCACATCTGCTGGTTTCACATAGGTCTTCGCGAAATTAAGAATCTTCGCCTCTTTGGTGCTACCTTTTCCGACTAACCATGTTCCTGCGGATTTAACAGCACAGCAGTCATATGTTCAATGTTCAATTTTCATGCATGAGCGCCGAACCTTGTTATGCTGAATATGCCTGTGAATACTGTGGGTATTCGGCATACCCGTAATTTCATCATCAGCACAACTTTGTTGATCAATTGTACGTTTCGAAAACAATGACCACTATGTATTACGCGAAATGGAACAGAGGACAAAAACGTGGTTTCGTTGTACATGTCGATATGACGAACACGCGCCGAGAAATTCCATCTCATCCTTGCTATGAATCGGATGAGCAAATAGCCCACTCGTTCTTTCGTGATAGTTTTTTAATCGCGACGCGAAATTGGACAGTGGTATTGTGTATGCAACTATGCATGCGAATTGGAATTCATTACTGCGCATCATCGTCATTCACTGCAGTAAAGATTTTTGAGTGTAAATAGGGGATGCCAGAATAACCCAATATGCCGTTAAACTCAGCAAACAATTGTCGCGGTGCGAGCTACTCAATGCGATGTCAGAACCCCATGGTATTTTATGTTGGAGACAAATTACTGATTTGATACCCGATTTCCAATTTTTAATCATCTGTTTCCTGTATTCATTCTTGATGTCTAATTGATAGCCTATACTCTAGTATTCTCGAATTAACGCGAAATGTGACTTGTATATGTGCATAGTTTAATTCGTTACGGTAAAGGCTCAATGCGCATGGCACAGTGTTTAATTAAGTTGCAATATTAATGAAACATCAGATTCTCCGTGGCACCAATTCAGATTTTATTCCATTCGTTTCAACCGGAAAATATTATGTTTCGATAAACTTGATCGACGCCAGATGGATTGGTAACGAGTGCACCAATATCGAAAGTCAAATCATTGGCTATTCGTTACAAGTCGGATTTGTATTGATCAGGTCGAGATATGCGCCCACGCTCATATTGCTCTTACCGCAGTTTCAGTTGAATAATAATCGCACAGTTAAATACAGTATTGAATGCAGCTGTATGGCTTGATGTTACCGAGTACTGTACCAGTGTTAAAACCCCGCATCAGAATTTTAATGCTGTATACAGCAATGGCATGGAGTAAAGTGCGTTCTAGTGCAACTATGATGTTCAATTGAATAGTATATTCATATTGAAATTAAACCGAATAATTTCGGCTGACACTTGTCAGGGGTAATCGTCAGCAACTAGTAGAGAATTGGAAAGAACATTGTATATCAACAATCGTATCACAAAATATCACGTCATCAGCA
>ATSW01014420.1:0-12165 GCA_000444245.1 Botryllus schlosseri | reverse complement strand
ACTCAGATACGTCCGATAAAATTTGTTTGGTTGGTGTGTAATTGGCATCATTTTCCTTGTGGGCAAGGTGGATATTTCAACTTTGCAACTAGTACTTTTATGGCGTCATAATAGGCGGGACGGGAATACTCGAATCGAAGCTTGATATTCGACCCATAACCGAATCAGTCAGATACTCGGTTTAGCCCAGCCCAGTTCGTAAATCCTACCGCATTAAGGGCTTCTCACGAACACATTTCATTAGGGGCTAAGCTCGTAGCGGGAGCCTCTGAGACTACCAGTTGATATCGGCAAGCATTGCTATTTCAAACCATAAAAACTTCTAAAGATTACCGCAACAGCAAAATGATGGTCACTCACCGCCGCGTTTGGGACGTTCCAGTTCACGGTCTATCGCGCTTGAGATCTGTCCAATTTGAGCTGTAAATCGAACCGTGTGACGTATTCAGACAAAGGGACAGGGAAATCGAACACTTACCTTCCAGCTGTTCCATGTTGGCCTGTTTTTGCTTCAACTTGGACTCGGTAAAACAAGGCGGATCCGCCTCTGATTCCAGATCGATGCTCATGAATTCGTTGATGGTCAATTGACTGGAGGGCGTTGACACAAATTCTGTCAGTCTGAAAAATATGGATATCGACTGGTTTGATACAGCGTAGCATTTGACAGTATTTCAGTGTTGTAATGCATTACAAGTAATATCGAGGTCGTTAGTAATGATGTACCACCGTCGCAACCAGTTGTCTGCGACGGACTGGCAACAGACATAATGACCGCCACTTTGATCAATTGTGTAAAATATATAGCCCATCAACCTTTTACGTATTGTGTCATGCCCAATCTTCACCACTTTGACCACGTCCTTGAGCGTGCAGGTATAACCATGCAGCCTGGCCGCCACCAGTAATGCCGCGCCGCACAGTCCAGATGGTCGTCTGCCCGTGTGCAACCAATCGCGTTTCATGCGGGACACCAGCCTCATCGCGGAGACGCAAACTTCGTTGGTTTGCTTTCCGAAGTCCATGCGATGAGCGAATCTTGTGATGTACATGCAAGGGTCTGTAAAGACATTTCAAACTTAAGAGGACGTGGCTGCATGAAGAATATCACATTGTTTACAGTACAATATTACCGTATCTGAACAAGTCAGTTTTGATTCTTCGTATTTAAAACCATACAGCAAGCCCTCATAATAACGTCTCAATATATTTCCTAACAAATTTTCTCCACCACAGTATCATATTAGCTTTTCATAAACGGCACATATATATGTAATGAAAACTTGATTATCAAGTTTAAAGTGCAAAATTGTCCTCTTTCCTCTTTCAAAGTACTAATTTCGCACATACAATGATAATAATTCGATTTTATTACACAATGCATCTATGAAGTCCCAAAACGTGAAAAAATTCATCAAACCAGTACTTGACATGTCAGAAATAAGGTCAACTCCCTATGAACATTGATTGTTCTTCATTAGGACAGTACACTTGTACAGCGTACGTTGGCAAATTTCAGCTCAATAATTATCTTCCATAGTCAGTACGGGGCTAGTGGCTACGTATGTCTAAAATACTTGAGAGGCGAGATAAGAAAAGGTCTGTTCAAACTTACATCAACTCAAAAATGGCAATTATGTCAAGAAGGCAATGGCAGTCACAGGGTGAAAACCTTTGGCCTCATTTAGCTCTTAATCACGTCTAATCCCTTTCAAGAACTCCGATTTATGACGATAATAACACTATAAACAATGGGCACGCCATGCCTTAACGCTACATTGATAATTTGAGGCTTACATTATATGAAAGAAATTACGGACCAATCAAAAGCATTTCTCAAAACAATATAGCATGAGTATGTTGGTGACTACAAACAGAGACATATCTCCCATAAGAAGTCCACTTGAGATTATGTTTACTATGGAAACAAGGAAGGATAGGGTTGCGAATTCCGATTGTTACTCGGACAAAAGTAATCGATTCGATTATAACACACCATTGATGAATTGGATGTAATGATACCTCCATTGACACCTTTTGTGTACCTGCGAGCGAGAAATATTGAAAGTTTTTAAAGATGCAGCTGCCCCGATGTTCTCATCGCGATCGTATTTTACTTTTTTGCCATTAATTATTCACTGGATCTTTACCATTATATGCTCCTATACTTTTCAAAGGGCTAATAATTCCAGCACAATATCACACTGCCAGCAGGTGCACTGGCACATCCATACCTGGTTAGCCTACAATCTACATCAAAAAGGATAACATAATCACAATGCTCAGATGCTAATCATGATGTACAAACTATACAAGAGAAAACAACTGGCGCGTAAAATTGATTTCATGTAAAAAGTGAACACACTAGCGAGACAACATAAACACATGTTGAAAATAACAATTCAGAAGAGGCAATGCAGATGAATGCAGCAGCTCTACAGGCCTTGACAGTGGAAACATACAGCTATTTTCGGAAATACATCACACTGCAACACAGAAAAGAAACAAGTACAAAGGTCAGCATAACCAGACGCGCGGCATTACAAGGAACGAATTCAATATACAAAAGTGTCGTAATGTAAATTAAACAATCGGTAACTCCCAACAAAATTGAGGGATCAATTCACAGCTAGGGCTGGGTAAAATCAAGTGCTAGAGTGATTTGACTCCAAATTGACCAACTGGCACCGGCGGGTTTTTCTGAACAATTTTGCTTCACTTTTCAAAACTGTAAGACAAGACCTCAATGGAATGCAAAACCAACAAATAATATAGCGTTGGATTCAGAATTTCAATGCCTAACCAACTCTGCCATGAAGCTAGGCGAGAGCAGGGCAACCGAGTGTGTATATAATCAAGAAGATGGACAAGTTTTGGTTACTTTATAGAGTCCACAATGTACACTTAGTGTGAATAGCTACGTGCTATTCACTGCGACAGAGATGTCTTCTTTCAAACAAGCCATGAGTGACCGCTTTTGCTCAACTAGTTCGATCCATGTAAGCCAGGGCTGGCCAACCTTTTTGGCCAAAGGGCCACATTCAATTGACGAACTATTACGCGGGCCACTAACCGCGCGAGGCGCGAATATTTTTCGAAGTTCATAGGTCAATAATATTGTCATTTAACTATATTGCGTGCCAGCTGTATATCGCTGGGCGCAGTTTGCAAGGACTGGACTATTCGCCGCCTGGACATATCGACATCGAAAGTTTCGACCAACATGCATCAATCATTTCGTGCCTAGGTTTCACCGTTGACGGTCTTTCTGCGAGCGCAAACGTAATGTCGCATATGTTGAACGACACTTTGTCTCGTAATCGCGAATATAATTACACTCAATCTGATACATTTGGCATTCTTTCATTTTCACAAAGGGGTAACAATATTTAAAGCAAGAAATCGAGTGACAACATGTTGCGCGAAACGTGAAGAAAATTTTTACTTTTGATAAATCTATCTCAAATTATTCTGCTTTATTGTAGTGTACGAAGATCTACCAAAATGTGACTGGCTCATGGATCTGCTAATGCGTCGGAACTGATATTTTGGTCATCACATCTCAAGTGTTGCGGCAAGACTAACCAAATTTTTGATTGGCCTTGCAAGTTCACAATCAGTGCAATCCATTTTGTATTATATTACTACTTTCGGAAATTACCTCGCGGGCCACTCGAAACCTTCTCGCGGGCCACGGGTTGGCCGGCCCTGATGTAAGCAATGCATGTTACAGTGTTTTACCATAATCAAGCAGTCTGACCCACATTATGACGTCATACGAGTACGGTTGATATGGAAAGTTCAAATAGGTACCTTTCATGAGACCATGAATAGAATAATACCAGATAATTTGGTATTTTTTCCACCATACCTATTTCATTGCACTTTATGACACTGCTGTGAGTTGATCTAGACTACATCTACATGGAAACGTCGTTACCAACACCTGTAGCTTTGCACTACATGTTTTGAACCTCGAGATACAACGATTGAGGTTTCAAGGCTTCTACCGCGAGAACGAGCAACAAAACTATAATTATCTTGGCAGAAAGGGGTGTATAATATCAGTACTCGAAAACATCGTATCTCACTATTCGAATCACTATACCCGGCCCTAATCGCAATCAAAAACATATCCACGAACAGCACCAGAATCCAATAAGGCCCATGACGAACCAACCCGGACTCAATCAATCGCCGTCAGTTATATCAGTTAAAAAAGCCCCGGACACCGCTAATTGCGCATTGCCTGCCTCGGTCACCAATACATTGTCTGATTCAACAGCCACAGCCTGATCATCGCCAGTCTGCCTGTCATCCTCGCTTGCATGCGGGGTTTGCGCCGTTTCAACACGAGACGCGTCCTCTTCCACCTCATTGTCGTCATCACGATACGACGTTGACGCATCTTCTTTTCCAGAGCTTCTCTCAGAATCTCCATCGTCCGAGGCAATATCCGCTACAGATAACGCGTCTGCTGTCGGTATGATCGTTCTTGTCCCGCTGCCGACTTCGCTGTTTCTGCGTACTTCTCGGGGCGAAGAGTTTGGCGCAGATACGGCGTTGCCGTTTGATTTCGAAGACGCGGACCGAGTCACTTTTATGCCTTGGGAGACGGCGATGTGGCGGACTCGCTCCAGATCGATCTCGGTGATCGAGTAGCGGTCGTGTAACGAGGCCGGCGCGCCGTTCATGTAATACCTGGGATACAAGCAAATATGGATTACGAAAAAAAATAATTCAAATAATTTGGCCTGATTACGATCAGGTTTATGATTTTTTAATTACAAGTCGGATTTCGGGCTTGGATGTTGAATGTTTATTGATGCACAAAATTTGTGCAATTTTTGAATGAAACTCAAGTCATTACTAGACTTGAAGTCGAATTTTGGAATTTGGCTGGATTAGGATCAGAATTTTGGATTCTTTGAAGAAGATTTTCTAATACCTCACAAATTTAATACAACTGTGTATAATAAAATTTTAGCCATTACTGAATACAGACATTGGACAAGCGCAAATTTAGATATGGATTTGAAAAAAACGTGGAATGAATATTTCAGATGTCTCAGGATTGGATTTATGATTTTTTTACCGGAATTTGGGTGTTGGACTTGGAATTGTTAGTAATTCAAAATTTCATACAGCTGTATAATAAAATTTCATTCATTACCAGATATGGGCATTGGTCAAGCCGAAATTTAAATATGGATTTAAAAAAAACGGATTTAGAGATTTTGGCCATATTAGGATCGAATTTACGATTTTTTCATTTTTATTCTCTCATGTAGGCCTACACAAGTCGGTTTTCCTCACTTGCTCGATTTGGCAGAGTGTTTTGTTCACAGGCTTTTATCCCAGCTATTTGTACAGTTTTCAAAGCCAAAGTAATTTACTTTTATAAATTTTGACAGGCAGAAACTAAATTTTGGATGGATTTCAAATAATTTCAACTCATTCTTATTGTCTCACGATAGGTGACATTATGAAACCATAATAAAAAAATTAAATTTTATGAGCAACTCACATTCGATCCATCCTGTGGGCGGCGATCTGGGCATGTCTCTTCATTTCTCTGGTTTTCTCCATACGTTCCAGTTCCAATACATGCCGCAAAGCTTGCTGACTACCGTTGAACCTACCGCCATGCTCCTCCGTCCCACGAATGGACAAATATGAAGATCTGGTAATAGAAAATGAAAAGGTTTGGATTTTAACTGCTAAACACTCTGTGTGAACACTTTAAGTAATGACCAAAATATTCAACGCCGATTTAATTAATAGGAAAGATGAGTGACCAAGTAAATCAAAGTCAGCATCTTTTATTATCCAGACACCGATTTAGTATGGTCGTTATTGCGACGTCATAATGGAAGATGACGTCAATTCATTCCTGAATATTTTCCCCAATATTGTGTATGTGATTCTGTAGCTAACAAAGGCAGCTATTCACCATATACAACCAAGCCCATATGTTTTTATATTAATTGATACAAACATCACATGTTTTTATGAATTCCTATCACAGTAGATTACAATATACAATATTTTTTACAAAAGTTGCATTTATGGGAAGTTCCTCGAGTTTATTAGGGTATGAGATACTCGAGTCGTTCTGTAAGGAACTGTAGCCAAACTCAATTCTGGCAACACCAACAAAATCTATAGCCTAAAAAATTGACCAAGTGAAAATATAATTTTCGGCGGCCTAGCCTGAATGCACGTCAAATCAGAAAGGACTTCAAATTTGAACGGCAGTGACATAATCAAGCCAAATATTTCCAGTAATAAGTTCGTTGCATAAAAAATCGAAAAGAGTTGCAAAAAGTTGCAACATAAGATTCCTCCAAACAGCTTAAAACACCATACTACGCAACTTCTGGGTATTTAGGAAGCTTCCAGAAGCTGCAAAAAGTTGCAAAAACTTGCCATAATAATA
This sequence comes from Botryllus schlosseri, assembly GCA_000444245.1. Taxonomy (NCBI): domain Eukaryota; kingdom Metazoa; phylum Chordata; class Ascidiacea; order Stolidobranchia; family Styelidae; genus Botryllus; species Botryllus schlosseri. Next base: position 5,726 of record ATSW01014420.1, on the reverse strand, counting down.
ACCAATGACTTCATTATTTCACTCTTGCGCACGGTTGTCAAGACAATTCCACTCATAAAAGAAATGTAAACATCTCCCAACTAAGAAGTAGGCCGTCAAGTAGAAATGGAGGTCACTATTGGCGAAAATGGCGTGTATTCCCACTCCAGATACAAGGGTGTGAATATACACCCAAGACACACGAAACAGAACTTATCGCAGACTTATACCGCGGTGTAAATCGAGTACAACATTTTAATCCAGCTTATGCATGCACGCAGGCACGTAGGATTTATGACCGCGATATAATTCTGACTTAGGTCCTGTTTTCGTGTGCCACCCTTTTCAGCCCTTTGGGTGGGACACCACACTCTTTTCGCCAAGACTGTAGGAGGCGAATGATAGCTATTGGTAACTTCAAAAGTACGTGATAGGCTTGCGTAATCACATTAATACTGTCCAATTGTTTAATCACACTCACTTCACGCTTTGCGGAGGCGCGATCAGCGACCTGTTCGTGAGCGGTATGGAGCGAACGCCGCGGGCAGACGGGCTTCGGCAATGCAGGTCGTGGATTTCTTTCCTGTAAATGCCGCTAACGGGAACCTCGCGCAGTCGTGTGGTAGCGCTGAACGTGTTGGATAACGAAGACGCTTTGAGGTTTCTGTCGTCAGTCAGACGCGGGTAAACAGACGAGCCGGCGTCCTGCGTTGTATGAAAAGTACTGATTGCGTGCGTGCAGGCAACTTCGTCGCTGACGCGGTGCGGTACCGGTGTATTCCTATTGTACTCTTAATTTTTCAACGTCATCAAGTAGTTTCAACTCATTTCTACTGTATACTCAAGCAGTTACGTTTTCAGACTATACTTGCGCTTCTTCTGAAACAGTTTGCAGGAAAAACTGCTTACTTTTAACGCTTCGGATTCGGGGATGAGTTTGCATCTCTTTTATGAATGCTCTGTGTCATAATAACTGCTTAACATAAACAATGAATACCGGTAACTGAATAAGAATATATTTTCGAAGAATATACATTTGGTGTATATATTTCCGAATACTGCACCAATTTACAGCGACGTTGGTCGTTTTAAGCTATTCGGCTATATGGATGCGTTTTGCGATTTCGGAAGTTTCCACCTCCGATTGACTGCTATAAGTGTGCAATTTCACGACCAAATCAGTCGTTTAAAACTAGGCCTACTGACTAGAGTTGTTTTCAGACCTAACATTTTATATTGTCACTTGAAGTAGGTTTGAAGTCTTGTGCTGATATTAGATTGGAATTTACGGCGTTTCTTCTACTTCTACATGAGAAGCAACGTTGACTGCTTCAACTACCGGTATTTCAGACAAAATCCAACTAAACAGCAAGCCGAAATCACGCTAATCAAAGTCGCTCTTTCGCTCACCCGACATTCGCTTTTGGGGCTTTGTGGCATAATTTTGGATAGTTACGTCACCGCTGACAAGACACGCGATTACCAATTACAATATACGAGACTGCATTTATAGATAACTAAACTTCGTCACGCTTGCTTGCCCGGAGGTAATTACTGCTCACTTGTATCATTTTGATGCTGACAACGGTCGATCCCGCTTTCGAATTCCACCTCCAGTGGTCGTATGTTCTGGGATTCCAGTAGGCGGTGGAATGCGGGGAAACGGCGCGCCGTACTTCGGAGAAATGCCTCTTCCGGCTAAGATAACCTACCAAAAGATAAGCGAATGGCGTCGCTGCGGTATGTCACAACGTATTCAAACACTACCATGTTACCAGTATCCACACTTCAACGGTAATGATACGTTGATTTCAGAGATGAGCAAGGATTTCCATTAGAAAAATAACTTTATCAGGAATACAAATCATTGCACGGCATGCGACAATGCGAATTGGATATTGTGGCAAATGTATTCAGGTTATGGATTCGACGCTTATTAAATACAAAGCAGGTTTTCAGTCACAAGAAATCAGCTCATCTCTGATGACTATGACTAAATCTAAGCGCTACTATTAATAGGTAGGTAGATCTAACCATATTTTATCGGACAACACTTACCGGTGGTCTTCGGTCGTTTCTGCAGCAGCTGGCTGGTGGCTCCTGATTTTAAATTTATCTTGTTTTTGAACACATGCTGAATAACCATGCGCTCGTACGTCGGCTGTAGTATCCTCTGATACATTTCACGAGTGCCAGGGTGTTGATTCACTTCCATGGCGAGAAAGTCGATAGCGATGTTATACCGTTGAAAGGAGGCGTCCGTTTACAAACTCTCTACCGTATTTGTGGATAGGCTAAGATACAATGCAAGATGAATATACTAACAACATCTGCGAAGTCGAATGAAAACATGTGAAAACAATATATACTGATTGGATATTTTTAGCTAAAGCTGATACGACAGAGCAAACGGATGACCTACGATCGTTCGATTATGACATCATAAGCGCAATGACGCCGATATCGCTACTGCCATGCGTATATTCCCTGAAAAAATGACTCCAATTCTAGCCCTTTTAACTTCACTGGTGAAATATTCAACAACCTGCACCTGCTTAAATATCCGTCTCACATTTATACCTAGTCCAACAGCCTTGTCAAGGATGCTTATCAAAGTTTGGATGGGCGCTGTCTCGCCGTGAGCTACGGATTTGTTACATGAACCAGCATGACTACAAACTCACACTCGGGCACACCCGTGTATCGAGACACCGCTCGCAATACCAGGATCACGTATAATATGCACTGTATATTCTTTTCATAACAGACCATATTAAACCAGTCTCTTAACAATGATGTCTTGTTTTGCTAAAATCCGCCCGTGCCCAATGTAAATGTGTAGAAGTTGATTCAAGGAGTGTCAACAATAGGTTCCGCGTTACTTGTTTCACCAAGGAGACCCTCTTGATTTTAAGCCAAATCGGTACATACATGCTCAACTTCGTATACACTACACAGACATACAAGCTTGCTGCGTCGGGTCAAATGCGATAGCCAACCACGTCTACGGCGGAATCGATATATTGGCGAAGTAACGAACGCTGCGCACAATCATTTGATTTCGTCGTTTCGGGTTATTGTTTTCCTGCATTCTCCAAATATAATCGGCTAATTAATGGTTTAATGCCAATTGCTTCTATGGACGATTTTTGCGGAGATAGCCTGTCGTTTACTGGTAGTACTGTACTACTGTCATTCCAGGATATTGGATTTCAACCTTCGACTTCAACTTTGGTATTAGACCTCTGAGTTGCGTGTGACTACATGAAATCATGATCACTTCTCGTGGTAATCTATAAAGTTAACAAATTCCAATTCTATATACTTTTACATCCGGATTATAAACAATTAGAAGTCAGGTTCAACAAAGCACGCATCGCATACCGCGATATTTCTTTAATTTCGATACGACCGACACCCGTAAATGAGCAGAGAATGTGACAATAAGATACCAATTACCGGTATATACATTAACGCGAGCATCATCGTAGGGCAGTGGTTCCCAACCTTTTTCCACCCAACGTACCATTTCGAAGTTTTATGCAGTGCTCGCGTACCACNTACATCCACNATTTATGACGTCATAATCACGTATTTGATCTATGAGAGGTGTAAATTCTATTAAACTAGGCATTATCAGCAAGGGTTGATGATGAGATGCATGGAATTGTTTTTTCACCACCAGTCACAAGAAGAACAACAACATAATGAAATAAAAACAAACAACATAAGTTCATTTGTTTAATGCAGGGGAGGCCAACCTTTTTGCTATCAACAGCCGCATTTCGAGTAGTCATGTAGCCTACGGCCGCATTCCAGGACATAGTTTGTAATGAACAAACTGGATGACAAATACCCATTTTAAACTGTCCATGTCCATTTACGGTGAGCTCCAGACTAACCTGTTTATTCATATCGGCGTAGGCTACGTACCGAAATTGCGGTGGTCCTGCTATGAATGGATATTTTGGTTTCGTGATGGTCGCGAAAATTTTTCAGATTCACGAATGAATTTTGTCATTAGTATTCGTAGTTTCACAAATTACTATCAAATATTTATTCTTTCTCAGCCAATGTCATCAGATTCTCCGGTAAAGTTGATGGACGGTGTGTTTTCGAAAATTTAGGGCATTAGTTATAAATGATTATGTGTCTTCGGATGGACCAAATGTAATAAGTCACTTTGTTGAATACTGCTATTTCCTGACCTCCCATCAGGATTGGGGGTATATTGGAAAGATATTGAAATCGGCCAAACGCACCATAGAAACAAATTTCTTGGAGAAGGACACGATTCCAAGTTGGTATTTTTATCTGGGGCGCATCATTTTTCGTTGCTGTTCACATCTGTACTATGGTGCTCAGGTTGCAAAGGGCGCTACTACATTAATATCGAAAAAATGAAGTCACGTTGAATCGCGCTCAGCGCAAAGAAAATTTCAAAGTTAATCAAAATCTGCTAAAAATTTGGGAGTAAATTCGTAAATTCAATTTTCATGTCGACGACCGCCAACACATACAAATTGAAATACGTGTCCACGGCCGCACAAATTTCCTTCTACTGCCGCAGGTTGGCCACCTCTGGTTTAATGCTATGGCTGCATTTGTTTATTTTCCACTAGCTGGTCGATGCGTGGCATACGTTTGCTCACAGCGCATCGAAAGTCATGCATGAGCGCAACAAGTCGGTTTCGTTTCTTCGACGTACCTTACCACGACGATGACGGCGGCTTCAGAAAACTCAAAATCCACCCCAACTGAACTAATAACTCCCTTCGGTCGAAAAAAACAGAATCTACTCGCGTACCACCTGGAAGACCATCGCGTACCACTAGTGGTACGCGCACCACAGGTTGGGAACCACTGTCGTAGGGAATAAAACCACTTTCCCGTTTTGATTTTTTACATGACGACGGGACGCCACATCGTAATATAACACCAATATTGTGATGTCATTAGTGTTTGATATTATTTATTATTGTGACGTACTCTACTAGCGCATACAGCTTATTTACGTAGCAAGCTGGCTCAACGCTGCGGAAGATGTGACGTTGGAAAGGAAGACCCGGGGCCTACGATAAGTTATTGCAGGCCCTGGAAGACCGTAGCATTTCCTATGCTGCGCGCACTGTATGACCAATGCCCAATCTCCTTCAGAGTTGACCGTTATTTTTCGCGCAAAGTACGCTTTATGCAAGGTATCAGCATTTTGTGACAAGAAAATCGAGTATCCACGTTTCACTTTCAACACCTAAATATTCCGACTCCCTCTGTCGGCAAAGATTCTTAAAACTTCTATATATGAAAGCATTCTGTCTATATCACATCAGCTTTATGTAAGCTTAGAATTAGGACACATCTGTTTAGTAACATTCCCATATATTGATACAGAAAGAGAGCCAGAAAGTTCAAAATAGATTTGTAACGCGTCGAATTCTACGCTCGACCTGATAGGGCGGTGCATAACAGTTACCAGCCGATGCAACACCTTCGATTGCAATTACTAAACATCAATAAATAACCGCCGGAAACCTCAATCATTATATCACTACCAACACAAGGCTCCATCATCTCCACAATTATGCCGATTACAAACAAACAGTCCCGTCACTGACAACAAAGCGAGCATCGACATGAGAAAATGTAGGGCCTTTGTTGATATGAATATGTATGACGCGGGCGGAATAATGAGTTGAAGATGGCGATAATGGGAATCAAGTTTCAAGAGTCTGATCGCGCAGTCAGTC
>ATSW01014418.1:0-12776 GCA_000444245.1 Botryllus schlosseri | reverse complement strand
CGATTTAAGGATTTGGTAACTTCATTTCAGGTCATCTGATTTGTTGGAAGGTGAGTAAATGATTCTATACTGTACCCTTCATCATTGCATAAGAACTATACAGAGTGGTAAGCTACCTTGACTATAAGTTTAATTCCAAAGGTAGTTGACTGGTAAAACTGACAAAAACGAGTTTTGTTTTAATGTCTAATGCATTTGTTTTTGCGGACAGGACACAAATCGATCAATTTGAAAATTGGAGCAATTAAAACCATAAATTTGCCTGTAAATTGGCTACATTGTGTTCTCATGACTTTATAGCTTTGTCGAAAACTTCATTGCGAATATTTCAGCAATGCTGTTCAATGTGATGTTTTATGTGTCTGACTGCTTCTGATTTCTACATTTTCAGGGAAAGAGAATATTGTATTCAGTACAAGGAAAGAACGAATGGTAGGATTCGTAGATCTTGGCGAGTCGAGACCGTTAGATGATGATGAACCAGATACACACCCTCTTCAAGTTTATGCAAGGTGCCTGGTAACGCCATTTTCCAAACCCTTGGCATACTACGCAACAAAGTCGGTAGCTTCATTTCAACTTTCGAGAATTATTATGGGAATGTGTCGAATCTTGAAGGATTGTGGATTTCGGGAAGCTGCATTTCTTGCTGATGGACTCAGTGCAATAATCGCAAGATGTTCCAAGAGCTGAATAACTTGAACCTAAAGTATCCTTACAAATTCAAAAATATATTCAAGCCCCATAGTTATTTTTGCATCGATCTATTTCTGTACAGTTGCATATTAATGTAACTTTTTTCAAATGCATGCATCATTATTCTGTTTATATACACATTGATTAGGGATTAGAGGATTAAGTTCTGTGTTCGTAAATGTTGCATCTGTGAAGTGTATGTATCTTGTTTCATCATTCCTAATTTCTTTACATAACATGATGGGATCCTGAAAACTCAATTCTGTATTGTAAGGCATCAAGATTTTGTGGAATGATCACGGATAGGTGACTTTTTGTCAGGTGTGATTGATGTATGCAGCGTTGCTACTGAAGTAGTGGAAGTATTCCTACAATGATTTACTCAGGTTCAAATAGAAGTAGCGAAAATATAAATCTGTAAAGTACTTTTGAAAAGTTCTAAAAGTAGATTTGGTTGTTCGCTCACAATCAGTTGGAAATGGTCACTTTTGAAATTGCAAGGTGAAGCTAAGTGATTACCACAAAATGACCATTGACCAATGAATAGATGGGTGCTATTTTCAAAAACAGATATCTCTGGCGAAAACTAAGTTGTGATGTTTTGTTTAGTGAGTAGTATGAAAACACAACCACCCGAGGAAGAAGGCCAACCTATTCGAGTACTCAAAATACATAGAATTACTTCTGTAAAACCAACCTCTGCTTGATATTTATTTATATACGATGTTATTGATGTATCAATATGATGGAAAAGCGACACCTCAAGTTGGAATGAAGGTTGTGTCACTTGCAACAGTGGTTGAACGTCCGCGACTGTGTGAACATACGCCTCGTTGGTCGTCACAAGGCTACAGCACGGAGATTGCGTATAATCGCGAGTCGTCAATGTGTGAATGGATTTGCGATAGGAGCACGACGCGCGAAATTTAACTTGCAAACTGGGTGTACGTGAATTCGCGTTTATATGGCAGTGGTCCGCCAGCATAATCAGAAAAAATCCCAGATGCGAGAAAGAAATGCGCTTTGAAAACTATTCAACACGTTAACGCTAATTGCCACTGATAAATATACCCAATGATATATATGTCATTGCTATTGCTAGTTCGTCAAAAAAGTATTGCGGAGGAAGCTTTTGTTGACAGCACAACTGTGTATGCGATGAAGGGTGACCAGGAACACGCTGAAACGCAGAGCTCACGGTAGTTTCCAATCATTGTATTTATATCATTGGGTACGTGTGATCGATTCAAATATAATTCAAATCGCGACAATCATTACCTGAGTTCATGAAAGTAACAACATGCTTCAACTAAATATAAGTATAAGTAGACTAATTATTATTGTCGAAAAAATTGATTCCCTAACTCTATAAACCTTCGCGCCTTACGCGACAAGAAAATAGCTGTATAGGCTATACTGATTTTCATATCACAGGGTGGTGCTTACAAAGCCGATTGAAACAAATTGTTAAGTCTTGCGTTTACCGTAAGCTATACTTCGGCTCGTTCGTCAGTCGTCTAATACCGTCTGTGAATCGGATATGAAAAGAGTCTTGATGAAATTACAAGTAGGGGTAAGAGTGGTCTGAAGGATTCGTCCCCAGAGATTGGTTTGATCGCCCTACGAGGCCCAGGATCACTGTTTTCGGGGGTTGAATGTGACGATAATAGAGTTGCGTTCTCCATAACGCATTCAAACACAGGCTAAACCTGTCACATTGATACAACAAATTCTAACGAGATAATATGTGTTGATTTTGCAAGGGGGGCACGAGTCATTTAAAAAACTTCCAAAGGACCGTTTTAGCAATTTGTTTGAAAGGTTTGAGAACCATTGATCTAACACAGTGGTTCCCAACCCTTTTCGACTCATCGCCCCCTTTTGAAGCTCCACACCGATCATCGCCCCCCAAATATTGGGAACCGAAAAACAGCACTTCGTCAGCACTCCCACCAAAAAAACGTTGGTCTTTGGCCCCATAGGGTGATAAACCAAACCCCAGACCCCCCTCAGCCAGTGGGCTTTTTGTCGCTACATATTAGCTATATCCTATTTCATGTACTGTTTGGTCAGTCACCATATTTCGCCTAAACGCGTCAAATTTATATCATGCATGTTTTAATGGTCAATATGGTCGATGTGGTATGTTGGAAAAGGTAGGACCCCTAAATAATAATTAAACATCTTCGGGCGGAATCGTTGTTATATTGACTTCTTTACATTATGCTATTTCATGATCTCCTATATCTGCTATGTCAGAAGATATAGAAATCGTCAATACGTACCAAACTAAAAGACGCACATGATTTCATATTGGTATTTCTTTACTGGCAAATAATTTTTTGCTTGCAGGATGGCATTTGTCCTGTAGGGTAAGGTCGCCAGGACAGGAACACTCGACGCCAGCTATTGAGGCGCCTACGGACAATTAAACATGACGTTTTCGGTCAGCACAAGGGCATTCCTTTTCGGCCAAGGTCTTCTCGCTGCTGATCGTTCTGGCATACCTCTCGGAGTCGCATGTTACATGGCCTCTAACTTCATATGTCTTGGTGCGTCGTGGCGCAGTAATGGCAGACACCGAAGTCTCCCATTTCCATAAATCATACGTAATTTTGTTGGATGACGGGGACCCTAACATCAAGACACATTAAAATATTAAATCGCGCCCGGCGAATTTACTCTATCATTCATGTTAATTCACGAAATAATTTTGGGCCTCATTCGATTTCGGGCCCCCGACCCCTAATTGGGGGTTTGGGGTGCGGTAGTTACGGTCCCGACTCCAATATAGCCGTTTTAACGCGCCATCGCCCCCCTATCGCCCACTTCGTCCGTTTTCGCCCCCCTATCGCCCCTTCGTTATTTTCGCCCCCCTAGACTGCCAAATCGCCCCCTGGGGGGCGATATCGCCCACGTTGGGAACCACTGATCTAACAGATCGTAATTTAATAAATATAGTGTCATATTCAGGATGTTCGGTTTTGAATGAGCGCTATAAGTCAAGATAGGGTATATAAGTTGGTTATTCATTGTTACATATTCTATGATTATCATACTGACAACGTTCTCTGACCTTCAGTTGCTGAATAAAATGTAGAATCAGTAGGCTACATCATTTGCATGCCGAAGCCGCATTTCAAACCTCATCAGAGTACTATGGAACCGCATGAAAACACTCGAGTAGGCTATATAACGAGAATTTACAAGTAGCTAGCCTACCTCTGGATCTCACCATCTAGCTAATTAAAAAGCATGCACATAGACGTTTCTATAGATTCTATATCGAGTATTTTAGCATCGATAGACGCAGATAAGCGAGTGCTATACATGGAAATAAACGGAAAATGCATATCATTACTACAACATACTATTATGTCGTTATGTGATAGCTCTTCATACATTCCAGCGCTTAATGTAGCATACAAGTTTTCGGGGGATTATACGCTGAGTAAAATTGGACTTATTGCAATTTATACTTGGCTATGAGCTGTTATTTGATGTCAGTGAAATTGTGTCGAAATTTACTCTTCGCAGAGACGACATGTAAAGGTTTATGACCAGCAGAACACATCCTAATTGTCTGACGGGTATTCAGCCACGCGTGTGACGCTAGTTTGCAAGAATTCTCTTTCCCGGTTTTCAGAAGCGGCCTTGGACGGCCTTAGACATAACTAGGCTATAATAACCTTCATTTTAGCATTTATATACAGGAATCAACTATAACTATTCATAGAAACAAACAACTGTCATCCATTATATTTTTGTGGCAAATTTAGAGGTCTATCAGAGTCGCAAGAAGGCTTCCTTGGAGCCGCAAGCGGCTCTGAGAGCTGCGATTAGGAATCACTGGTTTAGAATCTCAATTCTGTCTCAAAGCGTCATCAACATGACAATACCAAGCTTTTAAATATGATTTTCACAAGTTGGGTAATGAAGATGACTATAACTCGTAAAATCTAAATAACGCGCTTCTGATCGGTGTGGGTTGTAATCATAGTACTCCAGAAACAATATTATGCATCATTTTGTTGTGTATCTCAAAGCTCGACTCCGTCAGTCATTTATATACATTAAAAACGTGTTTTTTATACTTTTCCAGTCGCATAGTGCCTAGGGCATATGCGTAACTAGATTTTCCGGTGCACCCATACATATGCATATATTTTGCCTTCGCCAACACCGCCGTAGAGTATCACTTCCTTCTTCTCTAACTTGATCACATTCGCGGTAATGAGTTCATCCGCGTATCCCATCAAAACCTCCAAGTACTTCCGATTTTCCAGTCCACTTCGTGAATTGAAAACGAGTATTCCTCCATGTCTGATCACTTTCACCAGTTGCTTCGTAAAATTGAGCAAATGAGTGTTGCGATGGAGCTTTATATTCAGAGCGATAGCGCCAGGATTACTATAGGTGACAATATTTTGAGACTCTGCGCGCAATGATGGCAGACTTAATACCTTGGGCGCAGGACAATCCGCGAATTTCTTGGCGATGTGTCGTGAATCAAATGTAGGCCTATATATACCAGCTTATTGCCAGACAAATCTTGGATCATTCAAGTTCAATGTCCCGTATAAGTAAATTTATATATAGGGTTACTACATCGGACGAGAAAACGTATTTACAGCTCATTTCATTGGGATGACAAAAAACGTCATTTTTGCGACTCGGTTCCCATAATCTCGTTCTTAGCTTATGTTAGCCGAGTTGAGTGAAAAAAGGTCATTCTTCTAACTAAATACCCGTCTCTCGTCAATTCGGCCCACATTTCGCCTGATTCATGTTATTTTTGGTCGTTTAGAATAAAAAGTGGGGCTAATTTACAAAAAGGAGAACATTTCTTGAAAAAGGAGGGCAAATGCTCCCAAAGAAGGACTACGGTTGGTTGGTTGATTGGTTGGTTAGAAACATAAAAGTCGAATCCTATATGATCGTCTCTCATTCATCAACGGATGCGGTTACACAGTACACAGTCTTATAGTTGCGATGAATTTATACGCAGACGTTGTCAAAGTATAGTCATTATTGCTACTCAAGTAGAAGTTGAAGAAACTCCCTTAACTTCTACATTATTTACAAATAGAAATATAAACTTCCTAAGCATGTCAAAACTGATTCAAGTGATTGTAAAAGATACAGGTCTGAAATGTACTCAAATAAATTAGTTTCAAAAAGCAGATTTGATATACAGTGGATGGGTTAATGCGTATAGTTCCGAAATTGCGACATGTACCTTTTTGCAACCAACTATAGATAGGCTAAGTCCCCCAGGTGGTCAATGTAGTGTAGTGTAGAAAGCTACTCAACTATAAAGGTAGTAGTGACGCTAAAATTAACTCAAGTGCAAGTAGCATTCCTTTTGAAAGCATCCTAAAACAACTTCAAACAAAAGTAGCAGCAGCGACGCTAAAATCTACTCGAGTAAGTAAGTACTTGTTAGAAGGAGCTGCGAATACAACAGCTACAGACTGAGCCCTGTATGGACGGTGCAGAGAGGTGGATTCGTGATGCTACATGGTGCGCAATTGCGCATGCGACAGAAAAGCAAGAGACACTTGAGAATGCGACCCTTACGCATGGCGACTTTTGGTATTGGCGACGCGTGAGCATAGAGACACATCAGCATGGGGCACATCAGCATGGGGAAACATGAGCGTGGGTACACAAACACATGGTCATGAGACACTTACACACGGCGACTTTTAATCATGACGGCGTCTGAGAATAGGGACGCATGCGCATGGGTATACGTATGAGCATGGCTATTGGTTACATGAGCATGGGGTCAAATAAGCATGGTGACAAACGAGCATTGGGACTCATCGGTATGACGACAATTCAGCATAGTTACACGTGAACACGGTAACACGTGAGCATGCGACACATTAGCATTCGATATTACAGCATGCCACACTTGAGCACATCTGCATGTGGTCAAGCGAGCATGGGGACATATCAGCATGGTGAAATGTAATCATGCGACACATTAGCATGTAATGTTTCTGCATGACGAAGCATCAGCATGGTGACATGTGAACGCGGTGATAGCAGAGCATGCGGCAGATAAGCATGCGATAGTTCAGCATGCGACGTTTGAACACATCTGCGTGGGATGGTGACACATCGGCATAACGGCACATCAGCATAATATTGGTAATTGCGTATATTACAATTAATTTTTCACCCTCTCTCAGCCCACGTGATCAGATTTGCCGGTAGAGCTGAGGGAGGTGGTGAGATCAAATAGCAGGCACAGTAATATTTCGCAACCTAGCCGCCTCATATGGACCCCGTATTTTGATGATTTCAGACAACATGCGGCTGTAATTTTTGACCAAAGTTTTGTTTGGTAACACACTTCGCAAGGTCGCATGTTGGCCGAAACTTCATAAGTCTTGGTGTGTTGTGCGTGGAGCGGTAATGTCCGGCATCGAAATGTATATATTTTTTAATGAATGATTTATTTCTTGGGGCATGAAGGGTACCCAACCCATATTGAAAAGCAGGCATTTAATTTCAATAAATCGCACGAAGTGCGAAGACGATTTTGAAGCTGTATCGATTTCACACAAAATACTCTATATTTTATGTTGGATTCCAAAATAATTTTCGGCCGCCTTTAATCTCGCCCACCCAAGTGAGGAGTTTAGGGTGCGGCAGTTACGGCCCTGGATAAGAAAAAGCTTCAGACGCAAGCATAAATATGGACCAAATCATAAGTCGTACCACGTACCACCTTCAGGGTGAGAATACACACTCTTTTCACTATTACTGTAGGCAAACCCTACTTCTGTACTCCAAAAACGCAGAATCACTAACCGAAACTGCATTTAACAAACAATTATACATGGAATTCTATGATCACAAAAAACCATAGGTATCGGTTTACAGTACACTCATACTCGAATGGATCGCGCCGGAAGATGGTTCATCAAGAGCGCGCTGGCCGCGGTCACGACATCATATGAGCAGTCCTCAATCGACAGTGGGTCATCTCCATGTATGGGTTGCCGGAAAAGCTTTCTGCAATTGTGAATATGCTATGTGAACTCGCAATTGCTGCGTTACGCACAAGATTCGCGACTCACCTGTATACAGCCTTCGATTTGGCTACTTCTAGCATTTTCGAATTCATATCTATACCGTCGATATGTCCTTTGTAACTCATGTCTTTGCAAATGCGCGCATTGCGACCAGTGCCTGGCATTGAAACGGAGAAATATACTTACACCGGGAAACACGTCATGTATCTGGCATTGTGGGTTGAGATGCACAAATCCATGTATCTCTTTCAAAGTTTGTTCGATATCGGAATTTATAGTCGATAGCAATGAAACATATATAACTATAGCACTTTCATCGATAACCTCTATATTTACAGGATATGGCATAGCATAAGGCGAATTTTCAAAACTTCACATCATTTATTTGAACAACATTACTTACATTACTTGGACGGGAAATAAACTAGCAAACCATTGCTACGCTTGAACGTGAAATCTTCTAGAAAAGCTACACACGAGCACCTTGTTGTGTTAAAGAGACCAATCTTTCCAGTCCAGCAGTTGTAGATTACAGTTCTCTAACTCCCTAATATCACGTTGTTACGTCACCAAAATTGCCGATATTTTTACCTCTAACGCCCGACACCGATATTTGATTTAAAGTCAGATAAGGACTCAATATTATCGGTGAACCAATAATCACCCGCGTTCTAATCAGTATGGAACTATTAAGTATTTCCAGTTCTATATATCATGATTTCTTATCCCGAATGTACCGACCCACAAACGAGTTCAGTCGGTTTGTTGGACTCAGACACACGTATTCTCGCATAAGGTTACTATGTCACAAAATTGACATCCTTTTTACCCGCCCCTATATCCAGCATTAGACTTGATTCGCAGTTTCTGATGAACTCGAACGCAACTTTCATCATGTTGGCATTCCCGACTCCATTAAGCGAATTCATATCTTCGTCATATCGTTCAGCCCAGTTGGTATACACCTGAAGAAACAGATTGAACGGTGTTGCTTCTCCGTGATAAGTATCAAAGACAATGAACTTGGAATAATCAGTCTGCCAGTTGCGTCCTAACCTATTTTGTCACGGCTCCATTTCATAAACTTGGGATTTTGATAAAGTTACAAAGCGACGAAGATACAAACGGTTTAAGATAACAAGCGAGGAAAATTACTCTTCGCACAGCGATAATTTCAAGAATCAATGAGCGTAACCTCTGGGCCGCAGAGGCCAGACAACTGACAACCATCTCGAATACCTTATATGCGAAGAATGCTTATTCCTTATTGTCGATATGAGAAAATGCAATAGTGATGAAATGCATGCCAGATGGTGCATGATTTAGATACAGGAGATATAGACGAAGTGGAACATTACATTTCTTAAAAATATGTTAGCAACCGTTTGGATACCGTGGATTTCTAAGGATAATATACACTGGGCAACAATTTTGAAGGAAAAACTAATTGTCCTTGCTTTTGCAATGGATTTCGGCTAATTTTGGCATGCCAATTTCGAAAATGCGTCTGGTTTTCTTCTTTATCACGTAAAGTTTCTGCTCTACGACATCTATGCCCACAATACGCAAATTTTCGCGAATTTATCCATATTACTTTCGCATATTGTCCGGCCTGCGTACAGTTTTTCGTTTTATATGATAATGTGGCCCGCGGCCCAAGTGTGCCGAGATTCCCCATGCACTACTTACGTAAACGTCAAGTTTTAGTGACTGACTGTTATTATATACGTGTGTGCGCTGCGTGCGAGAGTGAATTTTACGCGTAAGTTCGTCGAAGCGAGAAGACTTGCAATAGCGGCATTTACGATGTACTCAATCCTAATGAATTAATATCTTGGTGAATTTAGGGTACCCGGCTTAACGAACGCCTTGGAATCTTGATTAAGGATTGCACCGTGTGTTGACTGATCAGAGAGAAGCGGACATGACGGCGCCTGTAAGACAATGCTGTTCGCAAATCCACATTGTCTTAGTCATTACCGGCGAGAAATGGCATTGAAGTGACATTGATGTCGTTAAAATACATTCATTAAAAACGATTTATTCCTTGTATATGTGGATAAATGGTCGAATAATGTGTCGATTCAGCAATCCGGCCCGCCAAATAGGCTACTAAATTTCCCTATATCCGTCCCACCGACTGGAGAAGTTGCCCGCCCCAAACATATATACCATATAGAAATCCACACTTGATAATATAATAAGTTATCTAGCCAATGGAGCAATTGAGTTATTAAGAAAAAACGGTACTGGTATCGATCTAGGCCGATGCCTTCACCCATGTTTGGTTACAGCAGGCAATCATTCGAGGATATTTCAGACACATAGTTGATGCAAACTGCAGGATATGACAAGAAAAATATTTAGTGTTTAGTATCAGCTATATGTCCAATGCCACATTAAGCTTATCCAGTGTAACTTGAAACTCTTATACGCTCCATAATTTGGATTAAGATGAAGATCTTACAGATAGCAGGACTAACGATGAAGATATTTTTAAATGGAAGATGATTCAGAAGGTAAGTCCATGAATACAAAGTAAATGATCTGACATAGGCTTTGGGACTTGGAATAGAAATATTCTGAACTTTTAGCAGCCTTGCGAATTGAGAAAAGATTACTTGACAAAAGAGACGCAGAGAGAGAGAGAGAAGATATCTCACTTTCGATCACGAGAACCCAGTAAACACATTACAGACCAAAGATGTAGAAAGCGGAGTCCGATATAGTAGATATTAGAGCAGTGGTTCTTAACCTTTTTCGTGTCGTTACCCCCGAGAAGTAAATGACGGAGTTCAATTACCCCCATTTTAAAAACACAACAAATTACGAATGACAATCATTTATTCGTAAAAAACACAATGATGCCGCCATGATATGCACACAGAAGCCTTTCAAAAGTAATCAATTCAATGGGAAGGCTGATACTGTTTCCGTGCTATCAAGTGGTCAAATCTAGGCAAAGTGGAGGATAGACAGCATCTCATGTCATTGTCAATCGCAAGCTTGTTTCGATATTTCGTTTTGATGGACACCATTGCAGAAAATCCTACTTCGCAGCAATAAGTGGAAGGAAATTGAATCAAAAAGCTNAATGCTCTTCTGGAAAGGATTGGGTATTCATTTTGAAGCCCAACCCAAAAGTCTCCTATGTTTTCCCTTGTAAAGTTGATTTTGAGATTTGAATNTTNACGCAGTCCAAGAAACTCTATTTTAGCTGACATGTCGTCATCGCAGATGCATGCCTCTTCGATCGAAAATGGCTTACTAATCCACAAGTTCTTTTGTCGTCCTTCCATTCCAGGAAAGTACTTTTCAAAAGCGGTAACAATTGCGTTCAGATGGCTAGCAATAGCCTGAGTAAAGTTGCATTTCACATTTGAATCAGACTGCAAAAACATGGTCAAATTTGTAAACATGCCCGTGTCGCCTTTTTGTATCATTCTTTCATAAAATTGCATCTTGCTTTTGAGCAGCTACGTTGTCTTGAGTAGTGTGCAACCACTGACGACCTCCTTGTAGCATCAAATTTAGTGCGTTTACTTCCGAAAAAAAATCCGCCAAGTAAGCCACCTTCAATAAGAAACTTCGGAACTAGTGAACTATATGCCCGCTTCACTCGTGTGAATGATTGACGTCATCTATCATGTTTCCCCATGATCATTTAATTCAATCTCCTTGTTTATTCTATCACTTATTCTTTTTTCTTCTTGTTCTCTCGTTTTTCCGCACGAGATAGAAAAAATGCTGACTCAGCATTTTTTCTAGTTACGACGTTTCAGTTTTGTCCGTTTGCTCCCATTAAAGGGATTTTTGTCCGTTCACCCTTATTATATCACATATTTACACTCTGCCAAAAGCAGCTTTACATCTTTTGTATGATCGTGGGTGGTATAGGGCCTTCGCACAACACCACTTCTTGTACGTTTGATTGCAGCAGCACGAGCCCTTTATTCCTTATATCGGCTGCTTTCATACAAATTACCACATTCCNTGTTTTGCTTCTCTTCGTTATCGTTTTGCTCAAATGAACGAATCTCCTGTTCATTCGTTCAATGCCTGCTGACATTATCTGTCTTGCATTGTTTTCAGTCGTCATGTGGGTACAATATCTCGTTACCTTCATATTTACAGTATTGAGGAGGCGTCCCCTTTGTATGTCCATGGGCGGCCGCCAATCCATTTTTCGAGACTATTGCTCTGTCGCACCTTTTCATGACGTACTGTGATTTCTTCAATTCTCATTTGCATCCCCATTTTCTTTTTAATGACGCCGCAAATTCCTTCCCAGGGATGATANCCATCCACTGAGTCATTACAAAGATCATGGCGATGATGAGACTCTTGAGTTCCGTCTTAACGCTNGGACTGGTCCCTTGTTGTGGTAACTTGGCCAGCCATTGGCTAATGGGAATCTCGTGATGAACGGGGTTCTGTTGTTGGTGGAGAGAGGGCGAGGTCCTTCGATGTAGGCCTCTGATNTCGGTGCGTGCCCGCACCTACCGTCACGCCGACGGACTCCTTTTCCGCCGGGGACCCTTTTTCTGGGGAGACGTGCATCCTAAAATCCCCAGACTCCTTGTCGGACATGACCGGGTGTGTATCCGGTTGACCGGCAATCGCTGCTTCGTTTGAACCTTTTGGGAAAGTACTCATTACTGTGGCTGTCGTCATGCATCTATGGGCCGATTCATTAAGGTTATTCGGACAAGTGCATCCACGAAAGCATTTAGGACCAGTTTTCTCGTGCAGGTCTTTATTTTCGCCAGCGGACATTCTTCGTTCGATGTCAGCTGTGGCAGTCGCCATGCATCTATGGGCCGGATTTTTACAGTTATCCGGACAAGTGCATCCGCAAGAGCCTTCGGGACCAGTTTTCTCGTGCAGGTCCTTATTTACGCCAGCGGGGATTCCACGCTCGACGTCTTCATTAACGGTGTTAGCAGGCATTCCTGTCTCAACACCAATAGTTTCCCATGGGTTCTGTGTGACGTTAGTTGCTATTTTCAACTCGTCGTTCGCACCAGTGGT
>ATSW01014417.1:0-15461 GCA_000444245.1 Botryllus schlosseri | reverse complement strand
GGCATCTGGCTCCTGAAATGCCAAAAATAACACGGCCTGCTAATAAGCGTAAACTCGACCGCAATGTCTCCATACCAGCGAGAGATAGGAGCCAAAGCATGTTACGCCCGAGACGCGATAGTTAGGTTACAGGCAAGCAAATGATATATATTTCACTCCAGGCCTATTGCAGATGCTATTGTATAGGCTAGCGATGATATCGTGCACGCCAGGCCGAAGCTGCCAATGTAGATGCGATTGCGCAGTTAAGCGATGATATAGTGTGAACTGGGCCTATTGCAGATACGATTGTTGAAGCCTGCGCAACCAGGCTTGATCGAGTCGCGATAAATCAGGCTAGCTACGATTGCCACGCGCACGGGAATGAATGACCTAATTTCGCGACCATGTCAGCGGGATATCATCACAGATTCCTCTCGCTAATTGACAAGACGTTTCTCGCAAATCCGCAGCGCGGAGCACTGATTACACCATTATTGAATTGTAACTGAATATTAGAGTTAGAATGATCATTTCAAAATGAAGGCGTTTCGCGTTTCAAATAGGTATGTTCGACCCACGAAACCCCCGTGGCTACGCGCCTGGCACACGCGCTATCGAAATCGAAGACGTCTCTAACGAGGTCGCATCGATTCGCCTGATTACTAATTACTGGTCACAAATCTGGGGGCGTCTGAGCATTTTGTACGGGGTGGCCGCCACCTCGTAAATTTGGTCACGAGGTGGCTGCGCCACCTCGTAACCTCGTAAGTCGGCGCCTATGCCAGAAAGTATTGAATTTTTGCAGGTTTGCAAAATGATTTTAAGCTAGCATATAGTAGGCTTACCATATTTTGGAGATCTAAAAAGAGGACACTTTTTCAGAAATTTCAGACTTGCAAAACCGGAGATGAATTCTCAAAAACCGGTGAAAAGGTCACCTTCACCGCTCAGAGCTCAAAATATCGTTTTTCTCTCCACGTTGTCGGGTGGATGACTTAAAAAAAAAAGGTCATCTTTTATCTTTTCGCTCAGAGCTAAATTCACCGTTTTTCACTCCGAAATACCCGCCGGAGCTTCATTTCTGTGCTAATTTGCGGCATATCGCTCGCAATTTGCTCTGAATCTGACCTAAATATTCAAAAAAGAGGACAAAATCTCAAAAAAGAGGACAAAAGGGCGTCTTCCGAGGACACTTTCAAAAAAGAGGACAAATCCTCTTAAAAGAGGACGTATGGTAAGCCTAGCATATATGCCTAACTAAACAATGCATCCCGAAGGGGTACGCGGACCCCTGGAATTATGTCCAATCGCCGAAGAATCCATTGCTGTTGTTACAGCTGTAGAGCGTACCGCCACCTTACTCGTCACCGGCGATAATAACATGGATAAAGAGACCGAATATCACCCAAGCTGTAACTTACCATAGGCCTACATCAGAGGTCTCAAACTCAAATGTGCTCGCGGGCCAATTTCAAAGTTTTTGATGAAGTCGCGGGCCGCACCATCAATAATAGAGATATGAAATGTATAATTTCCAAGTAGGCCTTATATGACGGGACCTGGCAGACAGGCATTCCACAAACATCGTGGAAATGTAGTCTACTATCGTAAATTCACGCTTGACGCGGAAAAAAATCACATTTTCACATATTTGAATGAATTTCTTTGGGGGCGCCGGTCCTAATTTTTTTAATTAATGAGTTATAGGCCGAGACATCATGCGAGAGGATGCATCATGACATCGTAAAACTGTCGGGTTATAATATTGCAGCTAGTGGTCCTTTTGACGTGCCACAATTTTTTGTAGAATATTTTAAAATCTACTGAAGATTGATCTGATATCAGAGCATTTGAGCGGTGTAGCCTGATCCAGGTTTTGATGTAGTCGGGATAAGTATAGCGTTAGATTTTGCCTTCGATTTATTATTGGAACACATCAATAACAACTTTAAAATAATCATTATTGAGCCATAGTAATAGCATTGGTTCTTACCTTTCTAGCGATCGTACCCCTTGTGCTTTGAATAAGATCGCGCGTAACGCGAGGACTGTGTTCTAGTTGAAATAATTGGCCAAGAAATTATTCCACAGCATATAAGCCTAATTCCACAATGCATCCCGTAGCCTACATCCTGATGTGATGCGTCATACCCCGATGGGGTCTACGGACCCTGGTTAAGAACCCATGGAATAGATATGTCCAATCGGCGAAGAATTCATTGGTGTTACAGCTGTAATGCGTATTACTACCTTACTCGCCACAGAAAATAACACGGATAAAAAGAACAATCAACACCGAGTATGTAATGAACTATACGTAACGGGGGTCACAGATTACCAATGGTTGTCATACTGACCTGATTAGATAGCTATATACCGTACCCTACGCAACACAAGCTACGACCTTTTGACATATTACTATTCCCCGTGACAGTTTCATAGATTGTTCCGTCCGTAGAGCTACCAAGTCACCGTTACGAGTCGCAAGTCCTTCTCTGATTTTAACGTTAGACCCGACTCAACTTAAGTCATTTTTATTTCATCACCCAGTCAATCCGAAATAGAGTAACTTTACGAGACGTTCGCACCAAACCAAATTACAATTTTGAGTCACGACTCATCAACGGGTCATGTTTTATCATCATGAACTAGAAATGTGACGTAATTTCTGATCTTCTACCGCATAGTAGATTTTTAAAATGATCATCATCATTGGTTTATTAGCAATTTTATCAGTTCAATACACCACAAAAAATGCGATACAATGAATAGACAGGAAGATGTCGAAGCGACTTGGATTTGTCAATGGAATCGGACACCCACCTTGGCCTAGGCGTAGTAAAGAGGAGGCATGCACACTGAATGAAAGTAAAGAATACAGTATAGAAAAAGAAAGCGACAAGAAATAGGGCGGCATGTCATTGGAAGCGAGATCGATAGGTCAGTCGTGGTCCGGTAATCTTGAGGATGGACTGTATTTATTTAGTAGTAATTGCTTGTATTTCGACTTGAATGTGATGTGATTGATGTGATGGGGAAGTTTGTTGAGATTTCAGTGATTTTTAGTTTTAGCGTGAACTTCAAGTTCTTATATCTAAAAAGATATATGGCACTTGAATATATTGTTGAATACGTGAAATTCCAAGATGACGTCGCGGGCCGCACAAAATGCTCTCGCGGGCCGCATGCGGCCCGCGTGTTTGAGACCTCTGGCCTACATCATGGGGGGCAACAGAATGCCGATGATTACCATACTGACCTGATTAGATAGCTATACGCTACGCAAGCTACGACCTTTTGATATATTACTATTCCCCATGACAGTTTGTTGCGTCCGTGGTCGTATACCAAGTAATGACGTTCCGAGTCACAAGTCCTCTGATTTTATCGTTTGACCCGACTCAATTACGAACGGTTACGTCCAAGTTTTCATTACAATTTTCAGTCACGAATCATTAGCGGGTGATGTTTTATCGTGAACAAGAAATGTTACATAATAGCTGATCGAATGATCGTCCACCACATGGTAGCTGTTGAAAGTGAAGGTTGATGAGTTTGCGGGTTTTTGGAGCAGATCAAGGGTGAAGTTTAGGTTCTCAAATCTAAAAAAATATATGTGGAATCAGGCAGTTGAATACTTAAAATGCTATCTCGGGCAGCACAAAATGTTTTCGCGGGCCGTATGTGGCCCGCGTGTTTGAGACCCTATGGCCTAGGCGGGTGTCTGATTTCAAAGAATACTCCTAGTCATTTCGAAACTTTCCATCTTTTCATTGTATCGCAGTTTTGTGGTGTGATGAAAATATTAATAAACTGATACTGAGCAGAGGATGGGCACTGCTGAGCAGCTGTTTTGGGCTACTTAGTATCCGTACATAAATCAAGCCGTAAAAATTATACCAATGATAGATTGGACCTTTTCAACGCAAACGTTGATACGCATGTTTTGCTAAAATACATGCTGACAATGCGTTTACTAGATTAGCAGTTGTACTTATCCGTAGATCGAACTACGAAGTGAATGGTCACCGACTTGCCAACACATCAGCGTTGTCACCACATTTCCATTCCCAACAAGACGCTCTTCCGTCGTTCAGCAGATCATTATCAATAATGTCGAAAGGAGAGGGACTCGTTGAATAATACATAGATTGCCTTTGTAAAGTTTATGTAATATTCATAATCCCACCTGACTCGACAGCAGTCGAAGTATGAATGAAACACTCAATTTCGAGTGTTGGTTGGCACAATTTTCTTTGTTTACAGCCTACTGAATAATTTAAATATACGAAGCAAGTTCAACTCAATAAGAAAATACGTTTTTCTAATCTCGCTTTGGCAGCTTCAAAAGGCATCGCACGTTCACTCAGCATAGGGTTGGTCAGAGTGAAGCGCAGGATGGCCAGGCGCCGTGGACTGTGAACCCACGCAAACGAGTAACATAATCTTCATACTCTATCAAGACAGAGTATTGCCTTGAAGATATTTAATGATTGAATTGAGAATCAATTCAAGAGATATATGTTGAATTCATGAATTGTATTTCAAAAGTACTAGCAATTGTGCAGAATGATGAAGGGTTTAAGTCACCTTCCCATACAGGATTTTTTATTGGAAGACTAGTGATTTTGTTGTTTGCAGACAAATTAACAGCAAATTCCAGTCTTCCAAAAAAACTTCCGAACTTTCAACAGCACCAGATAATGATTGCGGATGTGGTCGAAGTAGCCAAGTCAGCATAGCTACTCAAGTAGAATTAACACAATAAATTGCTACTTAATTACAAGTAGAAGTAGCAAAGACATGTCAAAAGCACTTCAAGTAGAAACAGAAGATCTGAAAAAAAATCAAGTAGGCTAGGCTAAAAAAGTATCGAAATGTTTGGTTGATAAGTCGCTTAGTTTTGGTAGATTATAAGAGCCAGAGGTGGCCACATTTGAAAATGTAGGGCTGTACCGCTGTAGGTAGATGTCACAACAATTTCACTGATGGAAGTGATGCAATTATATCCCATAACTACTTTAGAAAATCCAAAGTGTAAAAAGTATGTACTTTTATAGTTTAGAAGTGGAAGTAGTTTGAAAACATACCTGCTTGAGTAAGTACTACAAGTAGGCAAAACCTACTTGAGTACTCGAAAAAAGTAGAAGTACTTTGTTATCGACAGCCTCTGAATGATTGATACAGTATGACAAGTTATGAGATATCGGATTATTATTCTTACAGGAAGAGACCGAGCAACCAACCATGGACTAAAGCAAGAAAACACGATCGTAAGACAAATAGGGTCCAGTGGCCAACTCCATAATAAAGAGCGGATTCGGAAAGTCGCTAATGGATCCTAATAGAATCCGCGAGTATCACTGTCCACAGCCAACTATATGCTTCTGTAAATGCCACCAGGATATTTCAGAACTGTTTGCAGTGGCAAAGAATGTCACCCACGAATACCACTAGGCCACTGTTTTTTTCTGTCAGTGAGAGGAACATAAACTACAGACATTAAATTTTTATGAGATAAACTTCCGTCTTCTGCTTTATCCCATTGCTGGAGCATCTGAGTCTCGCCTGGAGGTCCAATGGGTAGAACTAACCGTCCCCCTGGTTTTAATTGTTGCAGTAGCGCTTCAGGTACATCCGGAGCTGCTGCACCGACATGAATAGCATCATATAGTCCATCACAGGAGTGTTCAGGGTTATATCCTAAACGTCCATCTCCTTGGACGAGTATTACTCGCCCAGTGCAAATAAGGTTTTTGTCGTCTTTTTCAACATTTTCAACAGACTTGGCGACAAGCTCTGGAATATGCTCAATTCCAATGACAACCCCACGTTCACCAATCATTCTTGCCATGCATGCTGTTAAATACCCAGTGCCTGATCCAACATCTAATGCTCTCGATTTAGTAGAAGAAGTAAGATGACCTTCTAGTATCTCCAAAGCATGGGCATGCATATGAGGAGCACTTATTGTGACTTGATATCCAATACTTTGGGGCGCATCATCATATGGGTTATGCGGACAGTAGAATTTTCTATCGGTAGCTTTCATTGCATTTAATACTGTGTCGGATTTGATGAGTCCATTCTTCCGCATATTTACTATCAGCTCAACATTATTCTTTCCATGTGATCTCCAAGCCATGGTTAAATCGCATTGATGCAGCTCCGTGTGTCTGAATTAACCTTGCATAGTTAATCCACTTGAATAAGAATACGGTACCTTGATTGACGACAGATGACTACATTAGCTCAATATAAAGACACAAGTGAACATAAAATGAGCGATCAAGGATACCAAGAGGAATTCTTGTTCAAAAGAAGAAGTCGGTTGATGTCACAGCAAAAAGTCATAGTGCATAACAGACAAGACTCTATGTTATTATATCAGGCTAGCTATAGTATAGGGTTAGTATATGAAAAGGATTTGTCCTCTTTTTTTGACTTTTTTGAAAGCGTACTCGGAGGACGGCCAAATGTCCCTGGGTGCCGTAAAATTGGAGTGAGATACAGTAAATCAGCACTGAAGTAACGCTCCGGCGGCTATTTTGGAAGCAGTTGGGCTGGAAAGTTGACCTTTTTTTTAGTCAACCTACCACGATGTGGGAAAATGAAATTTAGGTATTGCAAGTCTGAAAATTTTGAAAAGTGTCCTTTTTTCAGATTTCTAAAATATGGTAACCCTACTATAGTATTAAAGATAAGATATTTGACACGCTGCTAATGTCAAGATCAACCAATCAGGTTTATTAATATTTTCATCGTTTCAAAACATCACAAGACTGCGATACAATGAAAAGATATAGTAATGTGTCGAAACAACTTGGAGTAGGCTTTATCATCAAACACCCACCTTAGCCTAGGCAAAGTAAATAAGAGGCATGCACACTGAATGAAAAGTAATGCAGAGAATATAAGACGCAAGCGACAAAAACGGTTTTATATTGTCTAATTTTGTCCATCTAGATGCCAATACCGTATAAATGATACCACTTACATGAGGTTCTACACAGAGATGGTCAGTAACGAATTACTTCTACTTTTTGGAAGTACCGTACTCAAGTAGTTTTGCTCTACTTCTGGTAATTACTCAAGTAGATCAGATTTTCTCTATTTCTACTTCGTGATATTTAGTAATCTACTTACTTACTTTTTGCTATTTCAGGCTTGTCAAGTAGAAGTAGTTTAATCCCCCAATACGGAAGATAGCCTGAGGAATTTTGGGGCTGTTTTCACGGGGTACCAACATTTAATATTCATAAATGTCAAGTAGAGCTCAGAAATTTTGTTGTACTTCGCGCACAAATATGTTTTCACGAAAGTATCAGTGAATATGATTTAGGTACCGGATTGCTTGGTTCCACTAACACCGCATTGTCGCACATATCAAATATTTCAACACCGTAAATATGGCCCACCAAAACGTTTGAAACTACCGTTTTGCAATCTAGCAATTACCTACCATATCGTAATCTAGCAACACATGACGTGTCCTGATAATCTGAAAAACCAGGCTTTTTTTAACGTTACACCTGTTTTAGCAGATCAAGCTTCATGGACGGAAGACAAGAAACATACAGAACATACATGTTGAAGAATAAAAGCAAGTGTAGTAATGCCTCTATTTCCCGAAAATAAAGCTACACTATATATAGAAATTTGACAATCTACAATATTTGTTATTAAACTATACTAATTGCGCAAAGTGTCGAAACCGAATCCAGTGCAACTTCTCCGTATTGTTTTTCGCCTAAACTTGGGGTCTTCTAATATGGGGTAGGGTGACTTGCCGTGATATCGTCTAAAACTGGGTCTTCTAGTAAACAAAGGGTTAGCATCGCATTTTCCTATCAATACTATAATTCACATCCCATGATGCGAAGAATCCTTACTCTGTCGAAAATCGATATCTCCTGGGATGCATCAATACGAATCAAGTTGTCTGCACCTTCCGCATATCTCAATTTGCAGCTTTTGACAGTTCATGCGAACGAATTAAGACTTTTCAAAACTACTTGCTTACTTGAGTAGATTGAAAGTCTGTCAATTCTACATCTACTTCAAGTAGTTTTAGGTTGCTTATGGAAGAAGTATTTCTACTCGTACTTGAGTAGATTTGGAACTTCTTCGTTATTCCCCAATCCCCACACATCGAAAAAATGATCTCCATGACACCAATAAATGTTACCCCATGAACATAAACAAAAAATTTATAAACGTCAAAATGAATTGTTTTTCGCGTTGGGGTGGGATAGACGGATATTAGGGACGGGGGAGGGGTATATTAGGATGGGTTAGGATATCCAAAGATTAGGGTTGGGGTTATTAGGGTCAGGAGATATTAGGGTGGGTTAGGATATCCTAAGATTAGGGATGGGGGGGGGTATTAGGGTGGGTTAGGATATCCTAGGATTAGGGATGGATATATTTGGGTTAGGTTAGGATATCTCAAGATTCGGGATGGGCCTGGGGAAGGGGATATTAGGGTGGTTAGGGTTAGGATATCCTAAGGGTTGGGGATATTAGGGTGGGTCGGTGGGTTAGGATATCCTAAGATAAGGGTTGGGACTTGGGGATATAAGGGTGGGTTAGGGTCAAGGATTGGATGAGGTTAAGATATCCTAAGATCAGGGTTGAGGGTGAAGATGACAATATTCCCAACCCCCAGATTGGAAACAGTGGTTGTTTTCGGCAATGAGTTGCGCGTGACAGAAGGGTTTCTTACATAGAATAATTAAGGAATTGAACGGAAAGTTGCGCGTGACGTTACCACCAATTCCACTCTGACCCAACCCTAATCTTCGGATATCCTACCTCAACCTTGACCCAAACCTATATCCTAGCGTCCCGCAGCCCTAATCTTAGGATATCCTAACCCACCCTAATAACCCCTTCCCCAACCCTAATCTTCGGATATCCCCACCTTGACCCTAACCCACCCTAATCCTAATACCCACTTCCCACGATCCTAATATCTCCCACCCGACCCTAATATTCTCCTAGCCCTAATCCCAACGCGAAAAACATTTATTTTGACGTTTATAAATTTTCACATGTTCATGGAAATTATTTTATTTATTTATTATTTATTTCCGTCGCTACTTCTACTTCTACGTGAGTAGCTTTCTTCACTACTTTGACCACCTCTGGTTCTATATCGGTTAGGAAGTCAGTCATCAAATTCGAGCCCTCAAAAATAAATTTCAGGTCCACGACGAAGGTGAACCTGTGGCTCGCGAGCCATATATGGCTCTTTTGGGTATAAGATATGGCTCTTTGCCAAATATTTATTTTTGTCCTGAATTGATCTATATTGCAGCGACTTGTTAGTAAATTTTCATCACGGCCAGAATAATTATTCCCGTGGCAGTATAAACATGGCTTTTAGAGGTAAAGGCAATGCCGTCTTCAGGTTTAGGGGCTCGAACTCTTTTGAAAATCCTCAAATTTAAGTTACTATCGCGCCGGCGACTAATCACTGCCGAATTCGATGTTGCCTACCCGACCTGAAATCTTGGTTTGCGCGATACGTTGATTGATCAAAGAGAAAAACAGACATGGCGACACCAATACGACAACGCAGTTTTCAAATACACATTTTCTTCCTGATCTACGGCGCGACTTGAACCGCCGTGGACGTGACCCCAATTACAAACTCGAGTTACAAACAACGCCATAGCTATCCACGATCTTGATTGGCAAGTAGCTTTACCTGCGATAAAATAGACGTGTTATATGTTACCGCCGAACACTTTAAGAATTGAGCAGTCGATCAGTATTTAGATTTTCGGAATCGGTGCAACAGTTACATTGGATTAATACCAGTTAAAATAATTTCTAAGCTATTTACGATGAATTGCGTTATAAATGGTGAGGCTGTGCCTTCCCTCTTGTTTCACGCTATATTTTCGAACAATAAAATGCAAATTGTTTGAATTTGGGAGAAAAATGTTCAAAATCTAGTCATCCATGAACAGAACATCAATAGAAAATACCAATAATAATTCAAAGTTTCAAAATTTTCGTTAACAGCTTAGAGTTGGTAGGCCTATATAGATTGCTGTAGTGACCATGTTTGGCTACACCTACGCATGTGATCATGGGTTCTCGCATTTCAAAGGATCATCACGGCGAACCTACGTTCTCGTAAGTCAAGTTTCGCATGCTCAAGTAAGACAGCCAGCATGATTAGTTCGAGTTTTTACAGAGAAAACGTGGCGCACATGGCGAATCCCATGTAAAGTGAGTTCGAATTATAGTGCTACCATGACGTCATGAATTTTCAATTGTGACGTAACAGCTGATTGGCATGTATGGCTCTTTGTGAGGTAAAATGGAAAATATAAGGCCAATGTGGCTCTTCGGACAAAAAAGGTTCCCGACCACTGGTGTAGAATAACGCAAGTATCGGATGTATCACCAGGATCAAGTTTCCGGCCATGGCGCGCGACAATCACTGTAACTCAAATTTATTCACAAGAAATATTCGAAATTTTCCAAACTATAACCTGTGTCAAGGAATGGCTTTCGTCTACGTATAGCTTACAGTTACGCCTAGCAACGCGCAAATTTTCAGCGTTATCCAAGTGTCCAACGGGTTGGATACGCTCGACTAAACAGTAAATAAAATTCAAATTTATTCATGGAAAATATTAGAAAAAATATAAGCTGTGTCACGGAATGGCTTTCGAATACGTATATCCGACAGTTACACCTAGCAGCATACCAATTTTCAGCGTTATCTAGGTGGCGCAAGGTGTCCAACTATCCAACGGGCTCGATAAGCTCGTCTGAACAGTCTTGAAATTCAGATTTATTCAAATAAAAATAGTCGAAATCTTCCAAACTAAACACTGTGTTACAGAATGGCTTTCGAATACGTATAGCCTACAGTCACGCCTAGCAGCACAATAATTTTCAGCGATATCCAAGTGGCGCAAGGTGTCCAACGGGCCCGATACGCTCTACTGAACAGTCTTGAAATTCAGATTTATTCAAGAAAAATATTCGAAATTTTCCAAACTAAAGTCTGTGTCACGGAATGGCTTTCGAATTCGTAATCCTACAGTAACGCCTAAGTAACAGCACATCAATTTTCAGCGATATTCTAGTGGCGCAAGGTGTTCAACGGGCCCGATACGCTCGACTAAACAGTCAATAATATTGAAATTTATTCAGCGATAGCTGGAGCGTGACGGTCCTGTGGAAATTTCAATAAATTGCAGCTCCATTACGGTGGCGTTCTGAAGAAGAGGAAGCTAGAAATTGCCAAGTTTATGTATCAACTCCATTGCGGTCAATGTCCCTCAAATTTCAACGACTACTTCAACTCGGAGACAAAAGCGCATAAGTACAGCACACGCGCGTCAACGAAGAACAACTACCATATGATCAGGACTGAATACAAGAAAACGCATTGCGCTATCAAGCAGGGCTTTGGATCCGGAGCCGGAGCCCGGAGCCGGAGCCCATGAGCCGTGCATTTTCACCGGAGCTGGAGCCGGAGCCGGAGCTCTACATAAAATTTAGCCGGAGCAGGAGCCGGAGCTGGAGCCCGTTTTTTGAGGAATAGCTCCGGCTCGGACCTATTTCATAAGATGCTATTATATATGCAACAACCAAATCTGCTGATTTATCATAATTGAACACCAGCCACCAGGCCTGAATTTTAATGCTGTGCACAGCAATGGCATGGAGTAAATTGCGTTCTAGTGGAACTATGATGTTGTCGACAAAGCATTCAGTATGAAGTCACAAGCCGGCATGGCGGCAGCTATATGTCTTTCTGCTACATCGGATGTTACTGACGGCTGACGGACTCTAGATTACTATAGATAACTAACCTATTAGTCGATTAGTAATCTATATAGACCAGGAATGGACAACCTTTACGGCTGAAGGGGCACATGCAATTGACGAACGAGTGCGCGGTCCACTAGCCACGCCAAGCGGGTAAAATTTTCTTAGTTTATAAATAAACTAGGTGAGTATTGCGGGTCTATTGTATACCACCCGCTAGGCTCAGTTTGCAAGGACACGACTATTCGGCGTCTGGACACATCGATATCGAAGGCCTCCGATAATATGCGACAATCATTTTGTACCTACATTTCACCGTCGACGATTTTATGCGAGCGCAAACGCGAAAAGACTTTCTACCGTAATTGCGAATACAGTTAGACTCAATCGGGTAAATTAGGCGTTTTTTTTTTAATTTTCAGTAGGGGGTAGGCCACCAAGCAAGAAATCGTGTGACAATTAAACACGCGAAGCGTGAAGAAAAATTTCGCTACTATTTTAGTTTATTGTAATGTACGACGATTTACCGAAAATATGACTGGACTCTGGATCTGCCAATGCGTCGGGATTGATATCTTAGTCATCAACATCTCAAGTGTCGCAGCCAGAATTGTAATTTTTGATTGGCATTGCAAGTTCACAATCTGAGCAAATGATTTTCGATAATATAATAGGACATTACCTCGCAGGCCACGCAAAACCCTCTCGCGGGCCACATTTACAGGCCACCCTGATATAGACAGGACTATTCGATAATTTCCGAGCCGGAGCCGGAGCTGGAGCCGGAGCAGTGGTAATAATGCGGCTCCGGAGCTGGAGCCGGAGCTAATGTATGATAGAAGAGAGCTCTGGAGCCGGAGCCGGAGCAGTTTAAATTTACGGCTGCTCCAAAGCCCTGCTTCGAACCCAACACCTAGTACGTTTTATGGGGATTAATATTTTTAGATTAAATATAGCGTATCGAGACTTCGTGAAACTTACTTGGAAATAGTTCTTTCTACCCTAATTTAGTAGATTTCTCAGATATCGTAGCAACGGAACTGGGTTGGCCGAGCGGTTAAGGCGTTGGACTCAAGTTTCAATGAACAAGTGCTCACGTGGGTTCGAACCCCACACCCAATACGTTTACGGGGATTAATATTTTTAGATTCAAATATAGCGTACCGAGAACTACTTATTCATGACATAATAATAATTCTACTTGTACACTTTTTGATATTTTATAACACCTTTAGTCGTTCTTAACAGTTTAAGTTTTGAATAAAATTCGGAATATAAACTAATCGAAAAATTCACGAAGTCCTGATACGCTATATCTGAGTTTAAAAAATTATTCATCCTNATCTGCNTCATCATTATATGNTTGTAACTTTAGTTNCGGGCTTGCTTGCGTCATCGNCTACGCGGTGCTAGTCTTCTTGGCCGCATGAAATAGGNTGTTTTAGCTTCAACCNCAACGCATTAGCACANCGAATTTAAATATAGGCGATAAATAATATACAGTANCTCCAATTTGAATGAAAAATAAAAATAAAAAAGCGCGAAAAATTGCATTTATCCTGGAACGCACCAAGAAAANCCGTATGAATTTGTAAAGTAGNTAGAAAACNNCACTATTCCGGTACACNAAAGACTTTGACACTCCGGATTTTGTATNGTGTATNCTAATTTTACATTGCGGAGTNTTCNGTAAAGTTTAATCCAGTGATCCTNCATCTATTTTCAATCACGATCCTCTTATTTGTCTAGGCTTCGANCCCCNCACCCAGTNCGTTTTATGGGGANTAATATTTTCNNAGTCAAGTATAGCGTATNGAGACTTCATGAAACTTANTTGGAAATAGTNACTTCTACCCTAATCNTTAAAAGGTTTCTCAGATATCGGCACAATGGAACTGGGTTACGCGAGCGGTTAAGGCAGGGGTGGGCAAACTACGGCCCGCGGGCCGCATGCGGCCCGCAACACCGTTCTGTGCGGCCCGCGAGAGTCTAATGAAACTTATTCAAAATATTGATAAAATGCGTACTAAATTCGAACTAATGCAGGGACTTGATTAAACTGATTATTCTAAGGCAGAGGTTCTCGAACTGGTGGCGCGCCCCCCTTGGGGGCGTGAAAGTGTCTGAAAAGGGGTGCTGAAAAAATTTTTCGCGCTACGCGCGATTTACATACAATTCATTATGGTTGCTCTGCATTTAGTATAAATTTCATATTTACAAATCTATCATCCACAATCGTAACCTTCAATGTCATCAAACTATCCGTTAGGTTTGCTAGCATCCTGGTTTCGTTTTGTGATATGACGATAAGGGGGGGGGCGCGAAATCTTTCACCTCCATAAGGAGGGGGCGTGTCTTGAAAAGTTTGAGAGCCACTGTTTTAAGGTAAATACTTCCTATATTATTTTTTATATTTAATTTCTGGCGCGACAGCTCGATCTCAAGGCCCACGTAATTTAAAAGGTTTCAACTGCTAAACATCACAGAAATCCCAAACGAGGNATTGANATAATTCGGATCACGAGTGTGATTTCAGATTGGCCACTCCAGNAACGTTTANTNATTTNAGTGCTGTGCCTGGAGAAAACGATTCGCGGCTGTATTAGGTAGAATCGTTCTCTGTATAAGTAAAACAGGGGTGGCCAACCTGCGGCCGTAGAAGGAAATTTGTGCGGCCGTGGACGCGCAATTCAATTAGTATGTGTTGGCGGCCATCGACATGCAATTTGAATTTACGAATTGACTCCCGATTTCTTGAAAGATAATAATTAGTCTTGAAATTTTCTGCGCGCCGCGCGCGATTCAATTTCACTTACTTTTTCGATTTTAATATAGTAGCTCTCTTTTTCATCAGAGCCCCACAGTACAGCTGCGAAAAGCAGAGGAAAATGATGCGCCTCATATAGAAATACCAACTCGGAATCGTGTGCACCTCTCTCTACCGACAATCTGATAGGAGGTCAAGAAATAACAGCTTGCAACAAAGTGACTAACAACAATTGACCCACCCGGAGATGCATTATCATTTATAACTTGCCTTAAATTCTCGAAAACACCCCCTCGGCCCTCCATCAACTCTACCGGTGAATTTGATCACATGGGCTGAGAAAGGTTAAAGTTTGATAGTAATATGTAAAACTACTAATAGTAATGACGAAATTCATTCGAGAATCTGAAAATTTTCTCGCGCTTCGCGCGAATATGTACAGTTCCTTACCATTTCCATTGCCCACTCGTGATTTCAGTTCGTATAGTAAGCCTGTATAATTTAATAGATGAGTCCGGAGTTCACCAAAAATAGACATAGACACTGTAACATGGTTATTTGGCGCCCAGCTCGTTCGTTAGGAATATGCCCAGGAATGCGACCGTAGGCTACATGAGTAGTCGAAATGCGGCCGCGAATGGCCAAACTGTTGGCCACCCCTGGCGTAAAGGTAAGCTATTTATATTTTTTCTACACATAGTAGAAGCGTGTTTGAAGGTAATGTGGTTTTGATTCTGTCAGCATTGTGTGTCCTGCAACTGACCCAAAAGTGGAATTAGCAAATCTATGAACAGATAGCTGCTCACCGATTTCAATTTCAATCTCTTTTCTGAGAATCCGGGACAACCGACTTTCATCCCTATAGTTTTGACAAATTGGTTTTTGAGGTCGACCAGCCTATAAAGTCTCGCCA
>ATSW01014416.1:0-14630 GCA_000444245.1 Botryllus schlosseri | reverse complement strand
CAAACTTTTTGCTCGGCACAATGAAGCTAATGAGTCCAGTCAAAGAAGAAGAAACTTTAAGGAGGAAAATTTGGTGTGTTGTGAGCAAAAGTCCTCAGTACATTGCATGGGCACTTTCAACAACACACGTGGCCCTCTCGGAGGAGAACACCGCGGTTTGGAAATTGTAAAATCTGCATTGCAATTTCCAACCACGTGGCTCCTTCATTTCATTTATGAAGAGGGAGGCTTGGCCAAATATTCATATTTTGGAGGCAAACAAGCTCGATACTGAAGTAGAAATGATGTTATAATTTCACCTCAAACGCAAGTAAAAGTAGCGATTTCCAATAAGGCAAAAAGTTGTTATTCTAGNCTGAGTTTAGAAGTAGTCAAATATCATAACCATGCTNGTAAGTCTTACAAGTAGAAGTAGGTTACTTGAGTNCTTTGAAAAAGTAGAAGTATTTNGTCACTATCCACCTGTTGGAATCTGCCAAAATATATCTGACTGTNACATAACCAACAAACAGTCCATGTGTTTTTGTTTTTATGTGCCATATTTCATGATTTATTTTCTATATCATCATGAAGAANGAAGCAATAAAATGCGATTTTACCAAATTTGTCTCACCTGGGAGAGCCTNACAAGGATTAGAGAACCGAATCAATGGTCATAAGTCACAGGAGTAAGGGAGTGTCTATATTTCCATCAAACCGAACTACATAACAAATAAGGCAGCATCAACAATGACATGGAAGATATAGCCTACACATGGGCAATACTAGGATAGGAATGAGTGATGAGACCTTCGCAATCAACTTGTCGGATCACACCCACATCAAACATGTTGTACACTGTCTCATCTGATTGTATAAATAGTTGTAAACATATATGATTAAGAATAATGTAAGGGTTAAATAGGTTAACAGTAATGATATGACGACAAGATGAAGATTTTCTACACCCATCATACGACTGTTCACGGATATATGTTGTGACAGTGAATTACAAATGAGAGACCCTGAGTGGACAATAGATTTCGAGCCAGGTTACTATTAGATGCAGATACCTATAGATTTGCCCGTTGACCAGGATCTTGTAGTATGAGAGTGAAAATAGTTGTGTGTAACTATCATCTTGTAGAATTCAATGCTTAATGAGGGTAGGTGACAATCTGGTACGTAGAGGTGCTCCTACATCTGAAAGCAGATGGGCTGCGAATCACGCTGGTTGAACTGCATGTTTTGAAAATACTGGGTGTCAAAAATGTAGCAAATAGAAGCCGCCTTACGGTAACAAATCATCCAGTTAAATTATGTCAAATGTGAAAAATCATTTCACTGACAGCTTAAACGATGAAATTGACATTGCGCTGATTTTATGGAGTTTTGTGCTTCTGAGATAAATTCCAGCGGTGATTTGGATATCTGACTGTGGAGTTACGCTAGTCACTCCATCATGCAGGCATTCACAGAGTCTCTTTGGCAAAGCTGTGCAATAATAGAGGGATCATCAATGATGTTACGTAGTTCTCATGTCACACAAATTTCACAACCTTTACTTTCATCCTCTTCGACTGGACTCAGCATCGTCATTTAGTTTCATTTTGTCGAGAAAAAACTTGGTCCTTGATAAATTTTCATAGAAATAGTCCCATG
Source organism: Botryllus schlosseri (assembly GCA_000444245.1). Classification (NCBI taxonomy): domain Eukaryota; kingdom Metazoa; phylum Chordata; class Ascidiacea; order Stolidobranchia; family Styelidae; genus Botryllus; species Botryllus schlosseri. The sequence continues at coordinate 12,989 of ATSW01014416.1, read as the reverse complement.
CATGAAATGCTTGGTGGGATCACCAGCTTTGACTAAAATTCGTACCAAAATCCATCAAGATTTCGGTTGTCGTATTCGGATAGCGTGATTCCATTACTGACTTCTTGAATGAAGATAGCTGGTAGGTGGTATGATAGTGACCCTTGTATAAATTTCATATCCAGCAACCACTTGCTTCTTCGCCATCATTGTCCTCTATGTCATTGGACATTATACAGCAGATAACATGGTCAGTGAGCAGTGACTTTCAATCAAATCCACCTTCATCGGCCAAGTCACGGTGGTTACAAGTAGATTCAAAGAATTTATCCTCTGTCAAGTAACAATAATTCCTATTACTACAAGGCGCGATTCCATGCTAAGCGGCATAACGGTATCTACAGAATTTGAAGAGGCCGAGCCCGCGTCAACTGAAATGCGGTTTCTTATTCTGATTGATATTATACCAACACGTCATTAGTAGTATAATTACTTTCAATACGACACCTCGGAACTTCTATCTATAGAGAAACAAGAAACACGCTTCGGGCAGCCGTATTTAATGGCTTCAAAGTTGTATTCGATTGCTCGTTTTCCTAGCACAGATTGTGTAGCATGGATCCAACAACCTTGGTTAGTAACCATACGGAGCAGCTACTCGCTAAACATACCCCATGGATAGATATTACCATCCTAATACTGAAATCTGCCTCCTGCTGCATAAGCGCCAAGCAAAACAACAACAGTGCCGTAGAGTATAATTGGAGCGTGACGTTACGTAATGCTCGCTAGTGTCGCATCTACGGTTTACCTTAGTTATCTATAGGTTTACCTTAGTTATCTATAGTTTAACCCCTGTTGCGACTTGTAGCGTAGCCTTAGTTCCACGTAAGTTGTGGCTAGGTACGGTTTACCTTAGTTATCTATAGGTTTACCTTAGTTATCTATAGTTTAACCCCTGTTGCGACTTGTAGCGTAGCCTTAGTTCCACGTAAGTTGTGGCTAGGTAGGAATGCTTAGCTCGCGGTGGTAGACCACGTTCCTTGCGTTAGTCCTTGATCGTACAACTTCAACAAGAATGTAATGACAGTATATCAATTAGTGAGGAATTGCGTTGACGGAGGTGTTGAATAAGACAACTTTTAAATAAGACAAATTTCAACGTTGTTGCGGAATCTACATGAGTGTCAATTCTAGTTAAAAATGAATACATTGACGCTTTTTCGTGGTATACAAGATCTCATTCGTCTAGCTGCAATATTTCTACACCTTTTAAGCCATTCAATTTGCCCACGCATCCCCGCAACCGCCTATACATTTACACATGTAAAATAAAGGACGTAAAATGTAAAATAGGACAATCGGACTTTGGCGAACTGAATTGCACTCAAAGTCAAGCGTGACGGATCTAAACCAAGAACGATGGGTCGTCGATCCATCCTACTATCTCTATAGTTATAAGTTCAACGATATGGGCCCGAGTGTGTGGTGCACAGACCGGGAAGTTGTACTTATTTTAATAAGTATCCGTTACGTAGATTTTGTGGCGATGAATTGCCGATGTCACATGGTCGTTACGTCACTCACTACTGAGTTCTGAATCCAGACTCCGTGACCGAACATAAAGGCTTGCTGTTTGTATTTGCGCAATACCCCGATTACGCGTTTGAGCTTGAGGTTTGCTGGTTTTCTGTTTTCCTTTGGATTAATAGGAAGTGTTCATTGGTGGGATATTTATTTCGGTGCCACGACCACCGCCACGCAAGTGAAATGGATAAGCAGCAAAAGTACGACAGGCAGCTTCGCTTGTGGGGTGATGACGGCCAGAGATCGCTCGGCAACGCCAAGATATGTCTCATAAACGTGACCGCCACAGGAACTGAGATATTAAAAAACATTGTTCTTGCCGGAGTCGGCTCCTTCACGATCATTGACCCAAGTCGAATGACTGGCGAAGATGCAGGGAGCAATTTCTTTCTTGAAGCTGATAGAATCGGTGAATCGAGAGCTAAAGTATCCACGGAATTACTCTTAGAACTTAANCCAGATGNAACTGGTGAGTCCATTGAAGAAACTGTGGAAGAAATACTGCAAAGAAATTCTGTGATATTTTCACACTTCACTGTAGTTATCGTGTCTGGATTCCTAAATGAAAAGACACTCTTACAACTGGCATCAATATTATGGGATAACGATATACCATTAGTTATGTGTCAAACTAATGGCTTTCTCGGATATTCGCGAATAGTCCTGTCGGAACATTGCATTGTCGATTCGCACCCTGACAATGCTCACAATGATTTAAGGCTAGACAGACCGTTTGATGGGCTACGCGAGTTCTGTGATTCACTCAACCTAGACACGATGGATAACAAGGAACATTCCCACGTCCCTTATGTTGTGTTATTATACAAATACTTGGAAGATTGGATTGCTGAAAAAGGTCAGATGCCACGGAATTACAAAGAAAAGAGTGAATTTAAAAAGTTCGTACTATCCGGTGTAAGAGAGAAAGACTCTGGGGGTGCATTAGAGGAAGAGAATTTCTTGGAAGCTGTAAAACACACAAACGCATCACTAATTGCCACTAAGATTCCGTCATCTGTAGAGGAGATATTGAATGCTCCGAAATGCTCAAATTTGTCTTTGTCGAGTAAGAATTTTTGGATACTAGTATCTGCATTGAAGCAATTTGTGTCCAACGAAGGCCAAGGTCTTTTACCATTACGGGGTGATGTACCTGATATGACATCAGACTCTGAACGGTATGTGAAATTACAGTCTGTTTACAAACATCAAGCTGATATCGACCGGAATGCATTCACAGAACATTTATCTTCGATCTGCTCGCAACTTGGGATCGAAAATGGCCGCATATCGTCGCAAGAAATTAAGAAATTCTGCAAAAATTCATGCTTTTTAAGGGTCGTTCGGTCTCGATCAATAGCTGATGAGTTTTCATCACCGTCAAAGTCAATAATTGAAACTCTCTTGTCCGATCCGGAATCGAACGCCTCTTGGTATTTGATATTTCGCGCACTGGGTAAATTTTTCACTAAACACCGCAGGCTTCCTGGATCAAACGGTGCTGACGTGGAACCGGACATCGGCCGTTTAAAAGTATGCGCGAGAGACATACTCGAGGAATGGCAGCTTCCAAACGCATCTGAGATCATCAACGACGACTTCATTCACGAAATGACCCGCTACGGGGCTTCTGAACTTCATGCGGTGGCTTCGTTCTTGGGTGGCACTGTCTCTCACGAAATCGTGAAACTCGTGACCGCTCAGTATGTGCCATTTAATGATACAATCGTCTATAACGGATTAAATTGTTCTACAACGATATTCCAAGCATGAAACGTCTCTGGAATAAACAGGACAGCGAAAGTTTCATGAGATATCATGCATGGGGACAACAAATTATATTCGATTCCTACTGCCCAGTGATCAGGTGAAAATTGGCGTGACGAATACCTCTACGAGAAAGGGCAATAATGGCAATAATACGATCAAGACTTCAGTTTAACTTAATTTTGATGATAAATATGCCAATGTTTTGTATTTTTGTGTGGGTACTGTTGCCGGTTCGAGCTAGTGATGTCACTTAGCCACTTAGAACCCTGACAACCTATGGAAATGTTATGATCGTGTTCGTTGGCGGTAAAAATGTCCTGACATCAATCTGAAAGTATTGGATGTTCACTGTTTTGATGAACAAGAAAACAGATTGTGTCTAGAATTGGGATTGCACCCTTTTCAACCACCAAACTTTCTTTCTGGCTACACTCCTGTCTTATAGTAGGCAATTCTCTCGTCAATGTTTGTGTAACTTTTTTTACAGCTTCATTCTAAATTCTGGCCGAGAACTAGCTGTCCGCTGGTGTAGAATGGTGTTGAAAATCGGCAATGTAATTGCCATGATTACAGGCGGGGGCAGAGGTCTCGGCCGTGCCACTGCCAACTATCTCATGAAGCAAGGTGCGAAAGTAGCGATACTGGATTTACCGAATGAAGACGAAAACGCGGATCAGTCCAGCACGGATGGAAGCATATTCTGCCCTTGTGATGTAACAGATACCGATAACATAATGGATGCGTTTCAAATGACGAAAAATGAGTTTGGGAGGCCAAACGTTCTGATCAACTGTGCCGGAATTTCCATGGCGAAAGCCGTCTACCATTTAGCTTTTGCTACTCCTCAGAAGTTGGAGTCCTTTGAGAGTATAATCAACACCAACACGATAGGCACGTTTAACGCAATACGGATGTTCGTGCCGCAAGCCGTGCAAAACGAGCCTGATGAGGATGGGCAAAGAGGAGTGATTATCAACACTTCGAGTATCGCGGCGCATGAAGGAGAATATGGTCAAGTGGCTTATTCTGCAAGTGTAGCTGCTATTAACGCAATGACGCTGCCGCTTTCGAGAGAACTTTGTGGCCACGGAATAAGGGTTAACACGGTATCCGTAGGTTATTTTCAGACGCCACTGTTAGAGAAACTTCCCAGTAAGATATCAAATTATTTAATCCAACAAACGCCCTATCCACAGCGTTTCGGTCGTCCGGACGAATTTGCGATGACGGCCCAAACTATCATTGAAAATTCTTACCTGAACGGTGAAATTATTAGACTCGATGGTGCTTTGAGGCCTAGTTATTGAATAGATGGACTGGCACATTTCCAGCCTGGTGCTGCTGACCCGTAGGTTGTCGTTTTACAATTAGGAGCATGCCAGTGAGTGCAAAAAGTATTATGCACAATGCACATGACTCTGTGAAATAGCTATCGATTCTGATATATGCCCGGTACGAATGATGACATGAATTATTACCCGGCCATACTGACATGCAATTGCAATTGGCACTGCCCTAAACCATGCTGTGTGTCCATGATTCAATGAAATTCTATCAAGATCAAGATTTTGCCTTGTCTTTGATCTGGGAACTGACCTTTTGTTACGTTTCTTGATGTTTATGATATTGTGCTATTTCTTGGGAGACTTGCGTTCATTTTGTGTGGTGTCTGAGGTTTAGTAATTAGGATGTCGTTTTGCCGCTGCCACGTCTAGGGATGGGCTAATAGTCTGCGACAGTATGTCATGTTGGGTCCAATTAACTTGACTGTAGAATGCATTGAACTTGAAGAAATGAATACGTTTTACACTCTTCAATAGTGATGATGCGTAAATCCACAAAGATTGGCGCTATGGTCATAAGAATACTCATGATTTATGATAAGATTCCATGGATGAAAGCTCAAAATTTTTCCACATCATGTTGCAAAATTTGCCTACACTGTGACATTGACACGATATAGTGACACTGCCAATGACAGAACCCCCTCAAGTCTCTGCTCATTCAATCATGCCTTCATTTGATTTTTCTACCAATTTGTACGTGGTCACTTCTAAAAGGCGTAGTATCCCGAAGTCGTGTTGGTGCGGAGAAAATAATCCATGCTACTTTTACAGGTCACCTTTCAAATGTGTGCAATAGTAGCTAGTTGAAATTTGAGAAAGCTCCCAGGAGTTCTTTACTTAGACCTACTTTTTGCGCCCTATCATGGGTTCAAGAACTGTAAACTTTAAAGTTGTACTGCTCGGGGAAGGCTGCGTTGGCAAAACGTCGCTGGTCCTCCGATACTGTGAGGATAAATTCAACGACAAACACATTACTACTTTGCAGGTACGCGCAATGGATATGCTAATCGAGGAAATCGTTATAACACGGATTTATCTTTCAGGCATCTTTCTTGAACAAAAAGTTGAATGTCGGCGGCAAAAGAGTTAATCTCTCCATATGGGTGAGTTGAATTGATATTTGGAATNGGCCGTATCAAAAACANGTTATCGTTTCAGGACACGGCTGGTCAAGAAAGATTNCATGCGCTCGGACCTATCTATTACCGAGACAGCAACGGAGCTATATTAGTTTATGACATCACAGATGAAGATTCATTCCAGAAAGTAAGAATTGATTAGACACCAGTAATCATCACATGACGAAACCAATGCCTAAGGTTATTGATACAAATAATGCAGTAGTTCATATATGTGTTCTGTCTTACCTAGCTTGAAGCTGTGATAGTAACACTGTTAAATTTTCTACAAAAACTATGCAAAAATAATTTAACTCAATTCCTGCTCGTAGAAGTGAATTGTGAAGTATTCAAGTTTTTCATTGATAATTCTTAGAATATATACAATAAATACGATATTTCAAATCCAAGATTTTCAACTCCAATAACTTTGCTTCTACTGGTTGGAATTGAGCCAAACTTGCTGTGCATTGTTTTATTAGACTCCTTGACAATACCATGAGGTATACAGTAAAATTGTCTNATGATTAGGAGGTTGCGGTTCCCGATTGAGTGACCAACGATGATACTAATATTATTTTAAAAAATGTAAACGGTTGTGCTTTTTTTCAAATTGCATTGAATATATCACAGTTAATGGTAATCTAATAACTTCACCTTTTGTTCTTCCATTCCTGAAAAACTTTGTCATTCATGCCATTCTAGGCACAAGTTGCCCTCTAAANCAGCGGTTCTCAAACTACTTGGGACACGTCCCCCCTTTATGATGGTGGAAAATTTCGCGCCCCCCNTTATCGCCATATCGAAAAACGCAACCAGCATGCTAGGTGCTAGCAATCTCACCGGATAGTTTGATGGCATAGAAGGTTATATGATTGTTGATAGGGAATTCTCAAATATGAAATTCCGACTGTACACATAGCAATTGGAGGTAGATCGCGCCAGGCGCGAAGATGTTTTTCATTTGACCACATCTTTGCACCCCCCTTTAGATGCTTTCACGCCCCCCAGTTTGAGAATCGCTTCTCTAAACTGTATGTATTGACGTTTGCCCTGTATTTACGCTGTTCCTACTTCTGTTAGACGGAGGTGGTATTGCTACAGAGTTCGTGACTCAGCAGTGTCAAGAAACTGGCAGAGCACCATCTCCGTATCCTTGCCGTTTCAACACTTCAATGTTGCAATGTATAGTATATACAGGAAATATATCTTTCTTCTAGGTGAAGAATTGGGTGAAGGAGCTAAAGAAGATGCTCGGGGAAGACATAAGTTTGGTGATTGCCGGTAAGAATTAGACTCACCGGCCTGCGAAATATATCTCATTCACGTGTACATGTTCCGTCGTACAGGAAATAAAATAGATTTGGAAAAAGACCGTCACGTTACAATCGCCGAGGCTGAAGCATACGCCGCCAGTGTCGGGGCAAAGCACATTCACACCAGTGCGAAGCAGAATAAGGGAATTGAGGATTTATTTTTAACATTAACAAAGCGTAAGTGTTTTGTTTCTTGAAGATGAAAGCAACGCGTTGTGTAGCCTGCCCCGTGGGGCTGGCTGTATCTAACCAAGTACTTTTACTCAGAGGTGGCAAAAGCCATTGTTGGTGCTCGAGTTGAGGTCAAAGTTATATAGATTTCTACTCTAGTATAAGTAGCGATTTCCAAGCAAGTAAAAATCAAGTACTCTGGGCCTAGTTTTGTTGGTATTTAATGTTTTTAGGACTGTTTCCACTTGAGCTGTGACGATTTTTGAGGCGAAACCACTTGATATATCGGATTTTCACGTGTGGAGTTGGCCCTGCCTGTGCGTTGTGAGCAGAGCAATACAAGTGATTTAACTGCAAACGACGAAGTTTAAATTTTTATTCACCCTTCTGGTTTTTCTGGGGGCACGAAACCTTACAAGTCCGAAGTTGTAAAGCGGGAATTTGAATTAAATTCTTTTCAACTACTATATCCTCTATATAACGCTCCAATATTTATAAGCTTATTCACAATTAAGCGACTGGTATCGCGCCTTTGTGTTTCAACCGACAATACGATGACATTTTCTAAGGTGAAGCCTCTCAGTTCTGAACTGCTATCTGACAGGGAACAGCCAAAGTCACACTGATGTGCAATAAATATTCATCATATACTGGTTTTGTTTTTTTGACTCTGTCGATGCACGGCTGGTTTTGTGACCAGGAATCGATAGCAATGTATTAGATGTTGAGTCATTCGATGTGAACAGTGGTTGATTTATGACTCAAGGAACATTTAGCATTCCGTGAACGGGAAGGCTTGTGGGTTAGCGTGAGTGTTCCGCAGGCTAGTAAAGGTTAAGAACCACTGCTCTAGTAGAAGTGCTGTCGCAAATTTCAACATAAGTGTAAGTAGCAATTTCCAAGTACGTAAAAAAGTAGATATTCTCGGCCTAGTTTTGCATAAACACGCAAAATTGTTGAGTAAAAGTGGAAGTAGTCTTAAATCATAACCACTCGACTAAATACTGCAAGTAAGCAAAATCTACTTGAGGACTGCAAAAAAGTATTACATTACTGGCCGCACCTGGATATATCTCCATAGAATTGGAAGTAAAGAACATCTTTCGAAGTGAGTTGAAAAGTACTCTAATCATTAGCACTTGATTCTGATTGAGTAGTACAAGTAAGCAACTTACTTTATTACTATGAAAAAGTAGCAGTACTATATTACTGATGACCAGTAGGAATTGAACCTGACATCAGCAGTGTAACCAGCTGCCAGGGCTGTCCATTTTAGCAATCGCTTGGGATGGATTGGTCTCGGTCATTTTGTGTTTGAATTCGGTGCTTATTTATGATTGAACTAAATCATGTATTTGAATGAACAGGGATGCTGGAGACTCAGCAGTCATCGGGCATTCACGAATCATCGAGAGCTTCAACCTCTGCCGGCCGCGCGTCCAGCCGGCGTGGTGTCGTTGTGGTCACCGACGAGGAAGCGGCGGCGCAGCAGCCGAGATCTGGCGGGTGCTGCGGTGGTGGCGGAGACTCCTAGATTATTTCGGACTGATGCGGTTGGAATTTATGCACGTCNGCGGAGGTCGGTTTNGTAATTTCGTCCCACAGATCTGGCNGCGGGAATGAATCATTACCATTTTTTTGCCTACGGGAGAACGGGATGCACAATAGCATGTTGATGATGTTTACGAAAACTGCCCAAACCCCCTGATTTCTCAAATCTCACTTTTATTAATTCCGATTGGACCGTCGATTGTAACGCCGCACGGCTTTCGTCGAATGGTAANGTATTTGATCTCTATCTACTCTTCATTCTTTCTATATAATATATATTGTTGATTGCAGTGTGGTCGGAATTATTTCACCAGATCGTTAATGCAATCAGTGTCAGCATTTGGGACTAGACTAGGGGCCAGGAACATGATCTACAATATTCGTCCAAATTTATGTGCTTGGACCTTAANGGACTTTNATTTTGAAATTCACACATTGTTTTAAATTCCAATAGATTAGTCTGNTCAAATCTACATACAAATCCCAAATGCTAAAAGGATCNGNTAATTTGGCTGNGGTAACGTCTGTACGCTTCAACATGTACCAGTAACGGTAAATTAAAATATAGATCAAGACAGATTATATTCAATTCAGTACCTATATGGGAATAATGGCTTACTCACAAAGCGGGAAGAGAATGAAAACACAAATTTAGGTGCGGGAATAATCTAGCATGACGTACGGGTAACTGTAAAGATTTAGTTCTTTAGAGGCAAGATGGGAATGCATTCGGAATAAGTATATTAGGAGACGAGGTTTTAAATGGGGGTAGGGGGTTCTCCGATTATACCCCTGTCTACACTTCCCTCACGGTGAGACTTATTGTATTGCTTTTGCTTGTATTGCTTTTGCTCTTTTCTAGCAACATGACTACACTTACTTATCTACTGGCAGCCTATCAGGCAAACGAAAATAAACATTTCACAGAGTCTTTGTTGTATTTACTGTAACTGCTTCCGCCCTGTGTGAGTATCATCACGGGTAAACCNTGAAATAATGATGAACATGAAGCAGAGTACGGTTAGCTAAGACAAAGAGAAATGGTAAAGAACCACTCGTCTTGAGATGAATTTATAACGCAATGGAAATAGTCATGAACCTTGTCAGCTGTCGTTGATTACATACCACGCAATCGCTTAATATGTCCATTGCTCGATAATGGAAAAGTTCAGCAGCCATGTTACCGGATATATCCCAGTGTCTGATGCAGTGATGCACCCACACATCAACAGTAAACAAATGGTACTATGGATTGGGTCATGGATGAAGCTTGTCACTCCACCTCAGAAAACTTTCATCATGATAGCCAACTATTTCCAGTGCCTAGCTTCGTTCTAATATCGTCAGACTGTTCCTTTGGCGACAATCGCGCGATTGTTTCCCGAGCCTTTTCCGCGGCTTCCAGAGGGAATAGTTCAGAGTCATCCTTTTCCTCGGCTATAAGTTTTGGGAATTCGAAGGTTTGTCCTTCGCCCTAAAATAAGGTTTCAGATATCGCATGGTAAAATACAGAGTACAAATACAAGCCTTACCAGGGTCACATGCGCAATTTTGAACGGTTCTCTGAAGTGCCANCTTCCGTATTCATCTTTCTGGCTAACCCATGAAACGTTAGCAATCCTTACATGCGCAACAGGAATTGAATATATTTTCTCTAGGTATTCCTTGATATCATATTTTGTCATGCTGAAGGAGAAAAAATCGATTGGGGTTGTTTAAACTTTGTTATGAGTGAACTTACTCGTGAGGTATATTGAACTTGACGTAGTTTTTAGGCATGGGCTCTTCTGGTTTTACCACGGTTACATACCAATCAGGAAAGAACAGTCTCCGTTGCGGTGCGCCTTTATAAAATGGAGGGAACCTGAAAAATTATATCAGAATCAGACCAGACCAAATTTATACAGAACAGTATAATACGGTAGGTGTAAAATACCGACATGCCGTGCATGACCATTTTGTGAGGCATGGCTATATTGAAAAGTACTTCCGCATGAGCTAGGATGACATATATGTAACACGAGATGTCAAAATTATACCGAGTTACNGTAGTAGTTGGAACAGAGAGCGAGAGGTAAATCAGTTGATATCAGCTTATAATTTGGGGANGTTAGGATGTACTTTAGACAGGGGTTGGATAAGGGCGGAAGGTTATAGCTAACGAACGGGGTGGGTTGACACCACCAAATTAGATAATAGCTCGATATATGAAAAACAGGAGGGGGTGAGTAGCCTATTTTATTTATCATGAACATTTAAAACATATAATGACACAAAACAACTGATTGGATGATGTAGGCCTATAGGCCTTATGAAATTGTTAATAATAAATTGAAATTTAATGTTATGGAGCATACAAACATACATGTATAATAACATTTAGAGTGCTTACCGGAGAAATGGAAGCTTGCCGGGGATTCTTATTCGAGACATGCTCCCTGGCTGGTGCCAGCTGCTAAAACAGCAAATCCGATAGTATATTTGACCTTGCGTTAGTCGATAGGAAATCCACTTTACTATAGTTTACCCCACACACCACGTCTGCTTCAGTTCATAGTACAAAATGAAATTTTACGAAACCTTGAGCTCTGCAACGTTACGCACCAGTACCAGCAGCATTGTGCCCAAATTCCGCCAGAATGGATTCGGCAATTCAACTGTGTCTTCGTTAATTCTAGCTGCGTTGGTTGCTCTTGCTTGCGCGTTATATATGGTATTATTGATTCATGGCTGACAATCTCCAGCATGAACTACCTCCTCTGNAGAACGAAACTTCTGTTNGTTCTCATATCAAGACATTCCTAGCTGATATGCACAACGAACGAGCAAAGATAGCAGTCGTTACCAGCGGTGGTACATCTGTAAAAATGGAAAAAGCCGGCGTGAGAGCAATTGAAAATTTCAGTACTGGAAGAAGGGGTGCAATTTCTGCTGAATATTTCTTGCAAAACGGTTTCGTCGTCTTTTACTTACATCGCACCGGATGTCAGCTTCCTTATCTAAGAACAATAAATGATGCTTGGCCTAATAATTTGAGTTTCTTGAACATATTCAACACTACAAATGAAGGGTCTGGACTAGAGCTGAGCGATGATATACCTCGAAAATTTTCCCAGGCCGTTTCTGATTATAGTCTGCACAAGAGTAATCTTTGCCTTGTTCCGTTCACCTCCCCTATCGAATATTTGAATTTACTGCATATGTTATGTGATTTATTGCGTCCGTATGCAAATAGAGCGATCCTTTATCTTGCTGCTGCAGTGTCAGACTATTACGTTGAATCTGTACCTGAGCACAAAATACAGTCATCTGCATCTGATTTGCTGCTGAACTTGAAGCCGTTTCCTAAATTTCTGAAGAAAATCGTGCAACATTGGGCGCCTAACGCTTATGTAGTAACTTTCAAATTGGAAAGTGATGAAAGCATCCTATTACGTAAAGCAAAAGATGCATTGCTAAAATACAATCACAATTTAGTCATTGGAAATATATTGAAAACTAGATATCGTTCAGTACTGTTTGTGACACACACCTCAGAAATGGGTATTGCATTGGATCCTGAAGAGATCATAAATGGTGTAGAAATTGAGAAAAAAATCGTTGATGAAGTTATCAAGCTGCATAAGCAATATTTGCAAACATAACATATTTCCATTTGTGATTTTAGGAAATATAACGTCAATCATGTTGTCAAATCTTCCAGAATATTTAAATTTCTATTGTACCGTATCCAAGTAATCAACAAAAAGTATGCACTGTAAGAATATTATGCTGCAATGTTTTTCGGTATTTTATTAATGTAGGAGAAATTCTGTAATAATTCATTGTATGTCTGTAAGTTTACACTTCCGTTGGTATTAGACTTGTCCCAGTGCCTGGAGTAATTTGATTTTGAGACTATATGTGAGTTCGGTTTCCAGTAAATTCGGCCACAGGTCACTTCAGGCTTCGGCCCTTGGTAAATTCGGCCAGGGCCGGGGTAACAATAACAGTTACAATAACATTACCTAACCTTAACCCTAATCCTAACCCTAATCTAAACCCTAATTCTAATCCTAACCCTAATCCTAGCCCTAATCCTAACCCTAATCCAAACCCTAATCCTAACCCTAACCCCTAACCTCCAAATCACTTGATAATAATATAATTAT
>ATSW01014412.1:0-11503 GCA_000444245.1 Botryllus schlosseri | reverse complement strand
GTTTAGATTAATGAAAAATATAGTGATTGAAAATAGATCACTGGATTATAGTTTACAGAAAACTCCACAATTCTATGTGACGTCCTTGCATGCCAACAACCGTCGAACTATTCGCCACCTCATAAACACTTGAGTAGGCCTACATTTGATGCGTGTGGGGAACACCTAGGTAAATTTTCATATGCGTTTAGTTTCCAGCTCTGAAAGCAAGCTTGGTCTATGATCAATAGCAACTATTTCAACAAATATTACATACCTATTGATAAATAGCTAAGGCACCATGTCGACCCAAAATTATACCTTTTGCCGTCCATACTTTTATAACCCTTGAAGGGGTAAAATTTGCATTACACTAACTTGCAATTGTGAAGCGGCGTTTCACTGTCGGTTTAATCACCCTTATTCTAGTGACATGAAAAGGACTGAATCGTATGAATTGTGGTCACTACAAGAATCGAGCGAAAGCGCCGTTTCACGCCGTCTTGCATCGGTCACGATTAGTTTTACTTTTCAACTAACTTGTTGTCTGTCGTTATATTCATTAGACTCGCTTTCATGCGGCTAATTTGTCCATATCATTATAACGTCGGTGATCGCGTACCTGCGGCGAAGGTGTTCGTTTAATTATAGCAACGAGAACCGGATCCCTGCGGCTATTCCGTTGGCATTTTAGTGCCGAGTTAAATACCCTTATACTCGACATGCAAACATTATACAGGTAGCGGTTATACTGCGAGCTGATGAATTCGTCATCTATTCGCCTAGCGTAGTTGTTCATAATCCCGACCTTCCGCTCGTATCGTATATACTACAAGCCAGTGATCGCTACATCAAACAAAACGCTCAGATCGAACGCAAGAACTCGGATCGCAGTGTCGGACGGCAGCAAAGCGGTGTACCTCGAAACATCAACCGATCTGGAGGATTTCAGCTAGTGAATCGATGCAATAACGATCAACGATATCATTGATATGCTCTTTTTTCGAAATAAAATGAACTCGTACACTATACAACGCTATTTCAAGGAGACTGAGTAAAGTGCCAATGTAAGTTTTGACGCGGCAATCATAAGTCGTAAAATGTGGAAACTGCAGAAACCGTAACTTGTACACATAAAATCAAGTTTAAAAAATATGGATGGATGATATTAGTCCTAAATACACATAATACAATATCTGAGAAAAGTATCAAGATGCAGCAATCAATGCAGCGATGATATAGCAATGGATGGATGATGTGGCACTATAGGCGTGGCGCTTGATGATGTGGCACAGATGACGTAGCAGGTGAATGTACCCTTAGGGTATGAAAATGGTCTGATGGTGTGGCAATGGATGATGTGGCACTATAGGTGTGGCGCTTGATGATGTGGCACAGATGATGTGGCAATGGGTGTGCTATAGGTGCGGCAATGGGCGGATGATGTGGCAAGGGGCGTCCTATAGGTGCGGCAATGTGTGGATGATGTGGCAATGTAGGCGTGGCAATTAAGGCGACGTGGCCTTCTGGGATTGGACGGTACCAACTAAGGATAATAATACTACTTATATCGTAGCCGAATGGTTCTAAACCTTTTTTTCCTGCAGCCCCCTTTTTCGAAAATTGCCTAGGTCTGGCGCCCCCCCCCACACATTTCAAGGACGGTAGTAAAAACATTGGGTAAGAGTTCGAAGTCCGGTCGGTTTTTTCGGGTTGGGACTTCGCCATTAGAAATGGCTTGAACCGCGCCCGAGGACCACTCGACCAATTATCGTGTAATATTTGCATGTGCTATGTTCGGGATCGAATAAAGGTTGTTATAACAACCATCGGGTACGGGATCATACGATCTGGTTCGACCCCGGTCTACACATTCCGAATTCACCTCTGCGACTGGCATTACGGGGAAGTTAATTGTATTGGGTTTGTTTAATTGTTTTCTATGACTAGTAAATCTACTGAGATAGCGGTCGAGATCAGTGCGCGTTTTTCAACCTTTTTGAGCTCCATTCGCACTTTTATTAAAAATAAATTTCATTCGCACCAGCCAGCCGGAATTTATTACAGAAAAACAAAATAAAGAAACTTATCACTTTTGATTTCGAAGAGCTTCCTGCAGGTACAGAGCTTCGTTATTTTACATTCAGCGTATCCTATTATCGGTACCTACTACTATCAAGTACTAAAATCACTGCAGTAGAAAATCACAAATATCGCACTCTCGTTGTTCTCAAGGTGTTCGTTGCTTTTTCCAGGGGTATCTTGCAGTGATTTACTTCGAAGCGAGCCCAAGAACAATATTCTCTCGCAACAATATCACTTTTCCACTAAATCGACATGTTGCATCATCGCGATGTGAATGTGTTGGCATTTATAAATCACAAAAGAGCGAAACTGCACTTGAATCGTAGCCCCAATGTTCCGACTAGCATAGGGTTGCCACACGTCCGGAATTTCACTGTAAAAACTGCGTCCGGGAGGAAATTCTAAAATGTGCCTAAATGTCTGGAATTGGGAAAGCTTGAAGTAGGCTAAAAATTGTTTCGTAAACCAACATAAATAATATCATTTTTAAGCGAATTATTGCTATTTGAAATTTCTCTTCGCGCTTCGTGTGATTTAACACAACGTTTATTGATATTCATATATGGGGTCCAGGCACCGCCCTCGCAAAAAACGCAATCAAAACTAAATAAAAATAACCACCATTTACTTAAATAAGTGTAATTGTAATCGCAATTATAAGATAACGGTATATTCCTAGAGTTGGCTAAGGCCGTTTGGATGAATTAGTTTATTCTAAGACAGTTATTGTTCTAAACCGGGGGTCGTTGCCATTATGCTGGGGATCGCGAAGATGTTGAACGTCATCAGCTTCCAAAATAGGCCGTGAGTTAGTCTAGGAAAGCTGACTTATTTATTAATCAGCTTATCATTTTTCGAGCTGGACCGCGGAATATTTTCAAATTGGAGGTTCAAAAGGTTGGAAACCGCCAGATATGCAGTCTGCTAGTGTATTTTATAGTAATATATGTAAGAACCAATATTATTGACAGAATCCATTCACAAAACTTAACAACCAGATGCATATAGTAAGCCCGCAAGAAGTTGCAACGATTACCCCATGCTGGGCCCAAGATTAGTGCTTTTTTGGGCGGGGAGCTGAAGAAATGTTGTTTCAGACCTGGTTAGAACACACAACCAGATAACCGCACCGACCTAACAGTATAGCAGAGCTGTCAAACACACAACCGGCGGACCGGATAAGGTCCACCAGACGATTTCATCCGGCCCGTGAAGAAATCTGTTGCAGACCCAAGTAATCACCAGAGCTCACATTAGAGATGGCCAGGCCTGTTTATTTTTGGATATTGGGTTTTATTTTTGGAGATTCTCCAAAAATAAGATTTGAAAACATCCAAAAATAAGAATTTTNTGGATGATGTTTTATCAAGTTTATCAGTAAAATAAACAAGCCCGAGCGATGAAACAACCAGGAAACTAATAAAAACACAAAAAAGAGCATGTATGTGAGGGAGGGGGTCACCGAAACGCTACAACTACTTCCACTCATTCCACTCCACATTTCTGCTGACGTTCCCTTCCCGCCCCATCCGTCTTTGTACTTCTGTAAGTTTCACAGTGCGGCACGAAGAGAAGACGGGCAGGCAGCTTGAGTGAGGCAAAGGTAACGGCGACGGCCACCTCTGTCACTATCACTTAGTCCACATGGGACGGGACCGATTGGCTAGCTCAGACGGCAGCAGAACTTGATCGAGGAGATGGAAAGTGCGTGCCCCAAGTCTATTGACGCCCATTGGTTGTCAATGAAGGAGATGACCTCTTGATTGACTGAACACCATACCAAAATCCTTGATGCTATGGACGAACAATGTCCGGCATGTGTCTTTTGCTGCAGTGGTGGATCCAACTGATCGTTCTCGACCGCATGATCACAAAGCTGAGCACCACCGTCACGACGCTTCAGGGTGTTGGCATTCTGATCGTGGAGCAGCAGGAGCTCCAGCGCCTGGTCGAACGTCTTCGAGCTCCGTGTCCAGGTGAGGACTGGGACAACGACGTACGCCACAAGGAAAGTTTTCTCGTCAGTGGGTGTTGTCTGTCAAGTTCAATGAGGCACGCGCAATTACGTGGAGGATCAGAGGTGTAAAGTGCATTACTGACGAGAGCGTGTCAGGAGTAAAGGTTTAGAAGATTGAGGAGTTTGGAGAGTTAGCCGTCGATCCGTTTTTGGACCCCTAGGCTCGATGTTTCCCACAATTGCGATGGTCGAGGTCGATATCTCGAAAATCAAGTGGAAGAAGAGTCTCTGCCAGGCGTCTCTCACTGATTTTTCTTTAGANGGNATTCTCCAGCCAAAGACTCAATTTGTGACGAATGTATTTGAGTGTTATATCAAGATCACTGATGATGTCGA
Source organism: Botryllus schlosseri (assembly GCA_000444245.1). Taxonomy (NCBI): domain Eukaryota; kingdom Metazoa; phylum Chordata; class Ascidiacea; order Stolidobranchia; family Styelidae; genus Botryllus; species Botryllus schlosseri. Next base: position 7,086 of record ATSW01014412.1, on the reverse strand, counting down.
TGCGTTAGAGGACTTGAATACATGATAATAACATACTTTCGGTGGAGTTTTCCAGTAGCAATAGGGCTAAAAACACGTTCATTTCTTATTTTTGGAGAATCTCCAAAAATAAAATTTGAAAACATCCAAAACTAAGCTATTTTTGTTAATTTTGGGGAAATCCAAAAATAAACAGGCCTGGAGATGGCCCAATTCAGAACCTATGTTTCACTCCACTGACCACTACACTTCCTGCATAGTGCATACAGTCGATAGGCGAAGCTTTGCTAGTGTGACGTCATATTGACTGACAATGTATCAATAGCTCACTGTAAAATCCCGCAAGATTGCGCTAAAGAGTGTCCGGAATTTGATCCACAAAAATATGGTAACCCTAAACTAGCACCTTTGGTTTATTTTCTGACAACATTCGAAAAGACGTTTCACCGTAGCCTACTAAGGTATGTTAGCCGATTCGATGGTACGGTGGACGTTAAAAACAGGAATGTTTTGCTATACAAACCCACACAATCCGAGTAATTGATGACAGTTATTTACGGATAGACGTAGGCTTCATTCACTTCTTATCTATGCGATACACAAATCAACATATCTTTCATGAACAGCGTGCGTATCTTTGCGGTTGTCAAAGCCAACACTTACAGTCTTACACCTTCTTGAATAATTATTACTTATATAAGATTCATGAATAACACACAGTTATATTGGCCAGGGTTGCCAACTGCGGGATGGCTCTTAGGGCAATAATCGTACAATATTAGCAAACTGACTGAAATAATGCCAAATTATCTTTAACATCACAAATATTCTTATACAAAAAGAGGAATAAGTTTCAACAGTCTAATTAGGCTTAAATTAGGCTGCAGAAGGAATATCGTTAGATATACGTCTTGGTGGATTTGATTTTGCTCTGCAGAGGGTGCTCAAGTTATATCAGTAGAGTTCACGATGTACACATCACATAATCCCGTTCCATATGGCGCACTAATATTAAGGCGGTAACAATAGATGCGAAAGTGGGGTCTGGGGGGCGAAGCGGAGCAGAGCCTCCCAGATTACATACTTATAGGGGGCCTCCGGAAGTCTAGCCCAGGGCCCCCCAATCGTAGGGCGACCACTGTTACATAACGTTCATGCTAGGTTGCGAGTCACAACACAACACAGTTGCTTAATTTTGTGGCTCTAAAATTCAGTTAATCATTTTGACGAAATAGCTTCAAAGCATCTTTTATGTACAAAGGGCTCTAACTCTTGAAAGTGGTACAGTGCCTCTTCCTTTGATTTCGACACGCTCTTCGCTGCGTAACAATTTGTGGAAAATAACTCGAGTTGGTGTGACGTGAGTATTTTAAGGACGAATTGGCGATCTAAAAGTACGCGCAATTAATTTTACATGAATTAAAATAAACCACTGCATACATGGAACCATGTTGCAAATACTGTCGGCATACATAACTCGCGCGCAACGCGACGAAAAAATTTGAGTTTTCGTCGAATGTTAATTTGTAAGAGAACTCGGGTACATGTAGAACTGTTGTTTTACTAATCATATGTCCCTACTGCAACCTCTACTACGTCGCCATTTTTCTTCAGCGCCCCTTCAAAATCAAAATCGCCCTTTGGGGGCGCTGGCGACCAGGTTAAAGAAACACTGTCGCAGCCTATACATACAGCGTATGGTTTCTGTTTGCATTTTATTGTTCCGCACCCTGCTCTAAAACAATCTGGAAAACGGAAAACCAGTAGCAAATTTCAGTCATCGCCGAATTTATTGCCCAGCCACCTTTCCCTTAAAGTCATTGAACACAAGATCACGTCACACTGAGAAATATCAACACGTAAAGACGAACATAGATTGAAAGCAACTGCCGAAAACCGGTGACCTTAAGCAAGTTTACAATGATGTCGACATGTAAAGATACACCAAGTCGCAACAATATCCAGTTCATTTCATAAAGCTGACGCCTTGGACGTGTGACTTCATCGCACATCGCAAAAATCCAAACCAGCAATTCGAGCTCGCAATACTTGCACTCGACGAATGAAAAATACAGCGAAAAGAATATCATGAATAGCAAATGGCTTTTAGCCCGTGTCGCGACATGCGATGTTGGAACATGATTATAGTCAGGAGTTAAAAACTGGAGTTAAGAAATTATTTAGTCACAAACAGGGTGAGTTGACACGTAGGAGGCACATACGCACTGCGGCGGCTACACCGAGTGACGTTGAGATGATCACGCCACGGCTGCTTTATCAGGTTGCTCCACGAGCGGTCTGAATGTGTAAAAAATGCGATGCATTACAGACAAAAACGAAGACAGGGAGATATATCCTTTCCGTGGTGGATCAGGACCAGGGTTGTAATGACTCTTAAGTTTTTGGTGACTCAACTCGAGTCAATTTGCGTATTGACTCGACTTGTACTCGAGGAAAATTAGTATATTATGAATGCGGGGCATTCGATATCACCAAAGCAGAGTTGAAGAAAGCAGGTTTAACATGACTTAAACTCAAAACTGACCAGCTGTTACAACGACTTGGGACTAGGACTCGAGTTACAACACTATCACTTGAATTCGACCCCCTGCTCCCCGACTTGGATTTGAGTCGAGACAAAACTATAAAAGATTGACTTTTGACTAGAAACCTTGTGCCTTGACTACAACCCTGGTTATGACCACTCAAGAAAGTACTTTGTGCACATTGTGAACTGAATATATACCACTTGCGGGAGCTGAGCCGGAAAGTTGCCGATTTTTTAGTCAACCGACCACGAAGTGGGATAAATTCACCATTTTTCAAATTTTCCTCCGGCATTCCAAGTGTGAAAATTTTGAAAAAGTGTCCTTGCCCGATTCCAAAATTGGTAACCCTAACTTACGCTAACCTGCAAGTCTTCGCGTAACCCCAAATTTGCGCAGAGTCATACACATTGACAACTTTCCAAAGATTGCTTGTGCGCAAAATGATCTGTTTATCAACAGGGTGTTGAAAAACCATTAACATAAGATTTCCGCCTCTCGACCTCCCGCGGGACACCTGAGACTGGCTCGCGGAATCCCTGGTGTTCCGTGGAAAACCGGTTAAGAATCACTGCATTGGACGAATCATTGTACACAGCCCTACCCGCAGAACAGCTGCAAACAAGCAAGATGATTCATAGACTTACATATCTTCTGGTTCTGAACTTTTTTCGCCTCCTGCTTCGCCTCTATTGCTTTCGTGTTTCCCACTAGAATGAGTAAGACTATGTTATATATTAGTCTGTATCTATATATATAGAGAGATATTAGTTCACTGTTACAGATTGAAGCCACTATAGTGATACGGACACTGTTTCAACGCAACTATCAAACATTACGAGAAATGAATTTCATCGCTGGTCAGAGGTAAAATCCCTTTCCAGTATGACGCAAGGGGACACATTCAGACTACACTGTTTAACTAGGCTTGTTGTTATTTCATGACTCACCAGGACTTCACCAGCAATTAAAATAAAACATAATATAACTGGAGTCAGTGTCGCTATTCCAGTAGAAGTAGGGAATGGCAGGTATTAAGAGTACTCAAATAAGTACCGCAGTTTTAAAATGTAGAATTGCTGAAGGCGCATACTTTCGGCCGTAAGTTTTTTTCAATCCTTGCGGTCACTGATTTCGCGCCATTCGTGGCGTTTTTCGGTTCTGCCTGTACCATCGTCAGGCTGTCAAAGCTATAAAGGGGGAGGAATTGCCGGAACAGAGGACATTTGGGCGCCCTCATGGGCATTTTCNANACNCNNGCAAATAGGAACACAAATTGTATGGTAACCATACTAGTGCCGCTAAATTGCACCCTCGGAATTTACCGAAGTTTGTTTAGAAGTCAATGCAGTAGCTTTCACGTACAAGTTGTCCCAAACTACTTGGGGGCTACTTTTTAATAGTTTTGTACAACACTCCAGTGTGACATACCCATAAAGTAGAACATCAACTCTCCATTACGACATCACACAGGAAAATTTGTAAATCAATTCAAAATTTAATCATTTATTTCTCTAGTTAATGGACAAGCGTGCAATTTCATACATTTGGGAATGATGTATAAAATTCTGATATATTAGGCGAACCAGCAGGAAACTTACCACGGACCCCCGGTTGAGGACCACTGTTGGTGTATTATACATTCATGCAAAGGTCACATAAAACACATTACAACATCAGAAACACATCAATACTTCTTACCCATCATTGGAATCATCTTTTGAACTGTTGTTGCAGCATCCCCTAAAAATTCATGATTTCGTTATTCATTCAACTATACGGAACCAAAATAGTTACTGACTCGGTCATGTGCTTATCTCGATTAGCGGAATTCAATGTTATAATGGTATCGAAAGTCAAGATACCAAGCATGTCCCGAAGATTAAATTATGTAGGCTACTTTCGAGTTAATCATCATTTCAAGAATTGGGGTTATGGTCGATAATTATGTTGGTGAAACAGCGATGCATTATCTGTACGAGATGGTTTAGCTATATCGGCAGTTAACTCTAATGCAGTGGTTCCCAACCTTTTTCCATCCACGTACCACTTCGAGGTCTTATGCAGTGCTCGCGTAACACCTACGTAAGTTACGCGCGCCGCAAGCGGTCAAAAATGTTTTCACTATTTGACCTATGTGGGGTGTAATAACTAGAGGATTTTGACCTAAAAAAACTTGATTTTGACCAAGTTTTGACCTCACGCATGCAAATTAGGTTCTATCGCATATATTGTTATAATTGTACTACTTATATTCATTTTTGGTTAGGACTGTCTGTCCTTACGAAGCAGTTTGGCCTGAAAAAGCGTTTTTGACTTAAAAACTGACAAATGTTTACATGAAAAAACATTATTTTAACGATATCTGGCCCTATGAAGAATTCCAGTAGTTACACCACGTATTATGGTAGAGTTGATTAAAATTTGTTGAAGTACAATGAAAGATCCTTTCCTACATTCTCGGGTAGAAAGTGTCTGTCCTTACTAAATAGCTTGCCAAAATGGAGAATAAGAACGTTCAACAGCAGCAGTTGTTGGCTGACAACACTGAAGTTGTGCGTACGCACTGCTGGTAACACACCATGTTGCTTTATTCTGACAATGTTGTCTACATCATAATTTTTCATCATGCGCTTCTTGATATAAGAACCATGCAATGCGCAGGCAGTCTTGCTCCAGTTGGGATATTGCGGTACGTTGACCATAACACCATGTCAATTGTCAACCTATTTGTTTCGTTTGACCGTTTATGATTCACGATTAGCAGACAATTAGCAACGGTAGGTCTAAAGAGTAGGCTGCGAGCTGTAAAATATCAAATGATAAGTTCACCGACAGCGCAAAATATACAATGCAAACGAAATGGAGGGACATAAATTTTTGCTTTTGTAAACAATTTTGACAATTTGTTGACCTAACGCTTCAATTTTGACAAAATTTTGATTTATGTGACAAGTCAAAAAAATCGCCCAAGTAATACCAAATTCTATTAAACTAGGCATTATCAGCCACGGTTGATTGGATGAATGGAATTGTATTTTCACCACTAGTCAAAAAACTTCCAAAAATTCAAAATCAATCCCACCTGAACTAATAAACTCCCTTCGGTCCAAAAAAAAAACAGAATCTACTCGTGTACCACCTGGAAGACCTTCACGTACCACTAGTGGTACGCGTACCACAGGTTGGGAATCACTGCTCTAATGAAACTAAAAAATGGGCGTCCATTAAATGATATGGTATACAGCTTTCAAATTTCACTACTTGAATCCAACGACGATTACATGCAGCTCATGCAAACTTGCAGGGTTGTACAGCTAGAAAATTTTCAGCATCTCCAAATCAGATCAGAATTAGAATTATAGCTACACTGTTCTAGCAAATTATACCAAAATTAAAATGATAGGGACACAGTTTTCTCAAATTAGATTAGAATTAGAATTACTGAATTAGCAAAGAAATACATCAAAAATAAGGTTTAGTTCATATCATATCACAGTTCCTTCTCATGAACGTTGAGAATGGCAAATGTCTGTTAACCCAGGCTCGTTTCACACTATACAATTCTCCTGTAACATTTTCAGGAAAATCACAAATTAGATTACCGACATTTAGCTTCAATTGGGCAAATTAGACAACTTGAACTATCTAGAGCACACTGGAAGTGACAGTAGAGGACGGCGGTAAAAAGCTCGTATATAAACATCAGTTTTATCAAAACTTATCAACGTACTATGTTGGACATGAAATGTGTATTAATGACAATTAGCTTGTGGACTGTTCCGGTTGGAAAACCCGTCATACTAAACTGCCTACAGCTTGACATCGTAACACAGAATAAGTAGCCGTTGGTTGACAACACTTTGCAATATATTAAAGTATTATATACTTCACGAATTTCCAGTTTAGCGTCATATATGCCCATTTTCACTCGAATATGTCCATTATCTTAGCTCTAAATGCTGCAAAGGAGGACGAGTTGCCAAAACGGAGGACATTCAGGCATCCTCGGATGGCATTTTCAAAATCCTCAAAAAGGAGAACAAATCCTAAAAGAGGACGTATGGTAACCCTAGTATTATATTAAACAGAGATATTTACCAGATCCCAATGCTGCATTTCAGTACTGGCGCACACCTAAAACAAATATATGTGAGGGGCAATACTCGGCAGCAGAGGCGGATCTTACAATGAAAAATAACAACCAAACCACAGACAGTGACTGCAAAACATAACTCACCAACATCCAGAGTTCCTAAAAAGACACACGAGATTGATGATAAACAGAATGCATCTGGTGAGATGTCAAACTAGTGGCGAATACATACCGGTAATTAAGGAGTCTCAACTTATGTAATTCAATGTGGATATTGGTTTATGGGCATTTTATATTCGAGCAAGATATGACCAAGATTTTCATTGTCAAGTCATGAATTGCTACAAACTATTCGCATTAAACCAGTATTTCCAAACGTGGCCGATTTTGACAGACAAAGGGGCTAAAATAACAAAGGGGCGATGGGAGGGGGGGGCAAAACCTACGTAGGGGGCGAAAATGTTA
>ATSW01014409.1:0-15131 GCA_000444245.1 Botryllus schlosseri | reverse complement strand
CGACGAAGACCAGGCGATCAACGCCAGCTCCATTTCGGAGCACACGATCCGAGTTAGCACCGGATTTCGAAGTAAACGAAAAAAGCGGAACGTTTTCTCAACGGAAACAAAACGAATGGTCGGAAAGTTCACGGACTTTTACGTTTGGTCGAAAGTGCTCTCGAAAGCTCAAGTACAGTCGATGGCCAATTGCACGTTGAAGATCAGGAACCTCTTCAACGACGACGTCAAGCTGCAAACTAGCGCGTCTCGTATTTTCAACGCCGGACGTAAGAATCGTCGGTCAGGATTCTTGTGGGCGGGGAGAAATGTAGTTTACGGCTGGAGCATCGATACTATATCACTGCAGCGACCGGCTACATTGGAGGTGTCCGGTGATCTATGCGGTTAGTAGAATTGAGCCCTTCATGTATATGGGGTTTCTTTGGTCCTTAGCAACTAGGGCTGTGTTGGGAGGGGTGTACCATATTAGCACTGCTCGACTGTACATGAAGGTTAATCGCAATATGTTGTACATTACAAACCTTCTTAGTCTGTCTTGTTTGACAAAGTTTCAGCGGAGAGGGTCAACGTATCCTTCGCTGTTACTGAAGTAGAATTGACGTCGTAAATGTGTCATCAAGTACAGTCGAAGTATCTCTTTCCTAGTAAGAAACAAAGTACGTAGTTTCAGGCCTGGTTTTGCTTAATCAACCGAAACATTTAATTAGCAATGGAAGCGCGAAGTCGCATGCTAATTACCGTATGCTAGAGTGTCGCAATTCAGAATGCCATATTACGACAAACAACAGTAGAGATGGGGCACTCTGGCAGGCGGTGCAGAGCATGTGAATTTATCATCTCAAAACTAACTTTAACCAACCTTAACCCCTGAATTGACCCTCATTCTAAACACAGCCATAATCATGACCCAACCCTTAATCGAACCATAGGGTTCAAAGTACTTCTAATTAGTAGTAGAAGGGAATATAAGGCAAAGTCTTCTTATTAGTAAAACTACTCAAGTAGGTTTTGCCTACTATCACTACTAACTCAAGTGGTTATGTTTTAGTCTAGATGCCTTTATATTTGATAATATTCATTTTCTAGGCATATCTAGGCTACTTCTAAATGTACCTGAATGGAAATTCACGAAGTTACTTCTACTTGAGCGTGAGCTATAAAATACCTCGATCACCTTTGAATCTAACCCTAACGACGCTCTAACTCCAGCNTTAACCCAAATACTCATACAGGTTTTACCTAGAGGTGCGAGAGTGTATGCTGCCGCCCCTGACTTTCTTCAGTAAATTTTGAAATATATGGTTTCATGTTAAAGCAATACTTTCAAAGCAAAACAAAAAATCACAATAATGTGCCNAGTCGCAGAAGTTCTATATTGCTTGGGAAACTAATGTATTAGGCAAATAAAAGAGCTATATAGCCACCTCAAAATTGAACTTGTCGAGCGTATAATTAAAAGTTGAAAGGCCCAGGACNACTTCANCTTCTGCAGTTTTCTGGTCTGCGATACCAAATCGTAATCGTAACAAATTAGCTCGAGATGACCCATCTCTCCGTNCTGTGTGCACTGTGCAGTCTCATTTTGCCGCCCCTTGCCGCCTGCCGCCCGTGGCGCGGAGTCGAAACCGCCAATTGACTGCTACGTCACTGGTTTAACCCCTTGACGAATGAGTGTGCCGAAGTGTCATATGATATTCTGTCATATGATTGCTTGTCAAAGGACTAGTCTTCCTAAGTCGCTGGATAAACGATCGAGTGAAAGCTTGGTGACATTTCAGGCCACACCATTTCCATCGAATGCGAGACGGATCGAATGCTGCTATCCATGGACACGAACGTAGCGGATTGGTACAACGTACAGCAATACGGCATCCATCTCGCTGACCATAGATGTGCCGCACAACGAAAGGGGAATTATTTGGTATTTCACATTCCTGCTATGGAAGCATGTGGCACTACAAGACAGGTATGCAGAAATGCTCCCCCATCTNGTTTCGTCATCTACGTGACTGCATATCGAGGAATATATGGATATTGATTTGATATTTCGTAATAGGTTCGATAGTAATAGTGCGTATAACTCTCCCAAAATGTGATACAAGAAAACAGAACTGCAGTCAGAATTATATCGGGTTTATAAATCCTACAGGTGCCAACGTGCATATATTCCTAGGACCCTATAGGTGCAAGCATCATTTTGANTAAAATNTTGTGTTTGATTTATGACGTGTTGTAAGTNTTAATAATANTATGGTTTNGTGTATTCACACCCGTACATCACGGGTTGCACATGGACGTAANTACACACTGTTGTCGCGGAGAGAGGACGGTTATGATATTTCATAATGTAAAATGNTACACAAATCAATCATACTACTTATGTAGCTGAAATGACTAGGGTGTTCTACTACTTAAAGTAGAANTAGAGCATGAACGCTCTGATGAGTGGTCAGATAAATAACATGAAAAGTAAGCTACAAAAGCTAATAAACTATACTTCAATTTTCTTTGAACAATACCCAATCCAANTGGATTTATTTTCTTATTCAAAAACCAGGTCGTCGACAAGGAAGTTCTTTACACCAATTACATCACGAACTCGCCGAAAGTGGGAGACATCTTCGTCGGCCAACCGTTTAGAGCCAAAGTGGTNTGCAAGTTTCCTTTGGATACATCGACCACGGTCACGTCTGTTGTTCCCGGCAACCCACCCGAAGTAGCGTAAGTATCTGATGTACGTGTATAGGCCATAAATACCTAAGGGTTTCCTATGGTAACTTTAATAGCACTAACATAATATTAATTTTTAATTTCAACCAAAATATTCCATAAGGACGATGATAATCGATATATCGTTGATTCGTTGGCGCGTTTCTCTTAGNAGGAACACAGTAGACAAACTTATTNCAAACTTTATGCTTCACATAACCGTGTAACTTACAAGAAGTGCTATCTTGCGAATTTACTGAGTGAAACCGNATCACACCATAAGGCTAATCAGCAATTGGATTGACTTNGTGCAGTAGATCTTATCTCTNGAATATGCAGTTTGACATGTGATGATGTGATAAAACTNATATTCNNTACTGTAAACGTGGCACTGTTTTTTCGTGTGTTACAGATACTTCTGCTCTCGGCAATACTGTTAGNTTTTAGGTCATAACACTAATGTTCGTTCGNAACTACTAGGATTTAGTAGTCACGTTATNTAATANTATTATGATTGCTCTATCAGCTGGGTAATGAATTATGCACACAGCTNACATGGATATACATTTATCATACCTTTTCAATTTGCAGCGGCAAAACGCCCGTNAAAAATCCGGTTACCGGAAGACAGGATTTGGAAGGCGTATTCGTACTTTCTATGGACGACAAATTCACAGATCCTGTCAGGGANGGAAATGCTATCGACACGGGGAAAAGCTTTTGGGGAGGAATTGTNGTTCAGGTGCGATGCCATAAGCGATCAGCGGAGAGCTGTTAAGTATCGAATTACCTCCANTTCTCGTGGTGCTTAAGCAGATATAGCCNTTGTACTTATAGTCCATACNTTTTTTTAGGTCAAAACTATTCGATGCTGTAAAGTTGAAAGTAGTAGGCTATTGCCAAATGTCTTAATGACTTTTAAAAATTAGCGATCATTGTCCAAGAAATATACTTTTTGAAACTAGTCGATCGAGTACTCTCTAAACATTGTTTTTCTACATCATCTTAGTTTACCCAAGTACAGAAAATCTCTACTTCTACTATTGATCGAGATGAAGTATACCGCGATACCCGTAAACTTTAATTGAGAGTAACAAAATCGAATGCTTCTAATAACTCTGTTTGAATACATATTTCAGGGCGTATATTTCAACAGTCCGNATGAAGATGTGAATGTGGTCGTAGACGAATGCTGGGTCGAAANTCAACAGGAGAGATCTCCTTTGNTCAGCCAGCAAGGGTGAGTTGAGCAGCGTTACGACGCTGACCCCCCTTAATCCTGCAGATTACAATTGTAAATCCCACCACGTTGATCGGTTGCAGATGCAACGGGACCGCGCGCATCATAGACAACGGACGCAGGCCCGATGTGAGAATGGAGTTTTCTTCAAGAGACATTCGAGAGAACACACCCACCTTCATCGGATGTTCGTTCCATCCGTGCGTGGGTGAAAATTGCGCCCCCAACTGCGGGTTTGATACCCCTAATAGGTGATCTTTATATCATTTCCATTCGTTTTGTCAGACCATAATAGTAATTTTACCACTTCTCATGGGGTATCATTTCATGTGGAAATATAGGCCCCTCTCCTTCCGGATCTATCATAAATTATCTCGTTCTCTTGCTCTAGTGTTCTCATTTAAAATACTATTGCTCTAGAGCTCTCTCTTATCATCAAATACGTCCTACTCTCGCTGCAGAGCTCTCTTTACCAATAACTGTTTCCTGCTTTTGTTCAGGAGCTCCCTATTTTCGTGAAATATTATCTCCTTCTCTCGTTTCGGACCATAAGTCGTTCCCTTTTCGGATTTACAAGATACTATGAAAATGTGATACCCACATAACTCCCGAAGGACTGTATAACATTACGGATATGTTGGCAGCTATTAACCATGACTATGTGTTTTAGAATTGGCAACGATTCACCGCGAAGAAGACAAAGAGACATTACCGAGCAAGAAAGTAATCATCGCTTTTTTCTGTTAGATTTGTCGTGCCATTGCCACGAAAATCCGGTTCATCATCGAAACATTGTAGCTCTCCATTAGCCTTACAATGATAATGGAATCTACCAAAACATCCACACTTCGTGGATACATGGGACAGAATCAAGACTTTTGGGTTGAATCCAGAAATTCACAGAGTGCTGCCCATGTATATGTAGAAGTAACGCTATACCGTTGTCAGCTACTTAAGTGCAAGTAGATGCAGCGATTTCTATTATATCTAAAATCTACTTCAAGGGGAAGTCAAAAAATTAGGGTCTGGTAATTACTCTCGTAAGTCACTTTAAAAAGTCTATTTGGTCCAGAAGTTCCATACTTCTAGCATTCAATCGTAACGGGTGATAATAAAAAATTGGGAATGCGTCTTCGCAACAAAAATAAAATGATTGATGAAAATTTGAACATCGAAAACACAGTCAATATCGCAGATACTGAGTTTATTGAGGGACGCATTAAAATTGATGAAAGTGTATATAATAACTACTTTCTGCTATTCGAAGCCAGGGCATTAAAAATAAGAAGTTTCGCGGAAAACCCGTTACGTTGAAATGGAATCAGTTCGAAAATATGAGCACTTCAGTAAGTGGCGAAAGTAACCCTTGCTTACTTGAGTAGTCGGATAAATAGGAAGTACTTCATTGCTAACCAATGGTGCTTGAAGTAAAGGCACGAGACCGGCGGTATAAGAGGTTTATTTTATCGGATGACGTTCGGATTCCATGGTTTATATGTAAATTCACTGCATGGAATTCCGAATAATATCAACATATTGTTCCACGTTACAACTGCCTACATTATTGATGTCTTTCTTGTCTAGTGTACGAAATTCGAATCGGACCGGTGACGACGCGAGAAGAAATCATCACGGACGAAAAGGACGATAATGGTACTAGCATTTTATAATCACCATAATAAATGACATGATCCTTTGGCTGATCTCATATTTCATACAGCTCGACTATACAAATAACTAAAAGTAACCTTAACAATACCGATAGATGACGTTCGCAGATCATCCGAAATAAATAACCTCTGGCTTGGGGTCTCAAGCGCGCGCGATAAGATGCTTGTCTGTCGTCTATTGGGAGAAAGTTACAAGTCTTTGTGTACGATTCATTTGATCCATGCCATGTTTTAAACAGTGTTTAAAATAGCCTTCAAAATAGGAATTCATTGTTAAAAGTAAACTATTATTGTGTAAATGCTTTTGACAAAGATGTAGTATGAAACTGAAAATTTCCACATTATATACTCGACATATACGAAATGCGGAATGGTTGGAACCCTCGAAATCGTCGCAACAGCTATAGTACGTAGTTATGGATNATTGGAACAGAATGGAGGATCTTAAGATACTCGATGACCGCAAAAATGCTGCATAACGATGTATTTCTAGTCAAAGATATTTTTGGTCCAGTTAAGACAGGGGTCGGACTCCTTTTTCGTCAGAGAAGACATATTTNCAGTGCCCAATGCAATTCCACTTTGATGCCACACTTAACTATCCGTGACTTCGTGGCCTAAAAAAGACAGGTTTTGAACAAGGGCCATGTTTTAAACATGTCTGTTTTATATTGATTTTTTTGTATCAAATGCAACCCTAGCTATAGTGGTCCCACTTGTCATAAAGTGTACGCAAGGCCTACTTGAAATCAAATTGTCTGCCGGAGCCGGCTGTTAAACCAGTGTTCACTTTTCTCCAGACTTGCCAAGCGAGACCTTCCTGCTAGCGGTCATCTTACCGGCGGCGATCATCTTCATCATCCTACTGCTGACGGCCATTGGCCTCGTGTTCTGCTGCACCAAACGCTCCCAGAATGTACACCAGGTCTCGAAGCGCAGATGGAGCGACCGAAAGAGCAGTAGCAAAAAAAGTAGACCCGCCGTGCGGACTCAGTCGTTCACCTTCTGCCGTCCGAGCTACAGTTCCTACAACGTTTACCCCCCATCCTTTCACGCTATTGTTCGGGCTAAACTCAAGTCAGTCGGCATGAACTCCGTGGAAGAAGAGAGCGANCAAAATACGAACACTATGGTATCGACGGTTTATTAGTACGCGATTTTGGTCATTATAATTATTATATTTCTAAATGCTTACCTTTTGCACTAGTTGGATTAGTAGCCTATATCACGGCTTTCGCGGATTTTGCTGGACGTGACAAACTTTTATAACTTACTACGAATAATTTTACTCACCNGAACCAATTATGAAATAGNTTGGCTTCGATCTGTGTGGGTAATATCTGTGAGCGGATTGGATGGCATGATTGTCNCTGATTTGAATTGTAGGTAATCAGCTCAACCACGATAATGTAAATGATGATATTGNTTCTCNNGCGATTCACTCATTTGCAATTTGAGAAAAGNCACANGGGCATAGCAAATTCGCTTACGACGTAATGCACTTATTTGANACATCAGTTCTACCTATTTCTCANGCCCCNCTATGAACGAAGGTCGGTTGGCGGATACTGTTGATTGGACATTATTATATGCCAACACATATTGGATTGGGTAGAATCAGATATATACAACATAAATAGGCTGGCTGTTCAGTGTTCATGTTATCTTAGTAGCGATGGTAATTCGTTATCTATGGTCCTTTNACGGTTACATTACACCATGCCCGTATTNCTACTGACTGCTCCTANTCTNCATAATTGTAGCATGGTCCATTTACGTTTTAGACTTTTGTAAGATACCGCATGAGTGGATTGTAGCNTAAATAAACCTCTTAGGGTCGGAATGGAATTCTTGTAGTTGATCTCGCTACGCGCCATCTAGTGACATGTTTTAATTGCATACATTATGATACAATTGCTGTAATTTCGGTAGTACGATGTGTATACATTCTTATTCTGTGCCAATAGTTTTCTTCGAATAAAAGCAAGTTAATAGTTAACATTGTCTTCTGGTGTAGTCCACANGTAGAATTAAAAGCCTTCAACCGCAGAATCCTGAAGCCTATTCTGGTTAAACAACCACACGCTGTTAGTTGTATATGNTTAGTTATAAATCAAGGATGCGTAGTCTTGAATGAAGTACGTTTTTGATGATATTAATTCCCAGCCATAAAACAATAACAAATTCCTCGTGCAAAACTCTTAATAAAGTCACGATACGATATATTAAATACACATACCAGCGAAATACAATCTNAACCAAAACAATNTTACTCTGATTAATGCAATAGAAAGTCAAGGTAATCGGTCGTGCCAATCAGATGTAGAAGTAATCCCTGAAATCCCTACTAAATTACAGTCTGAAACTGAAATTACCAAGATATGTTTAAACTACTTTCAGTGTAATTACAAAATGAGAGTTAGGGAGGTACTCAAATAGGTAATTTCAAAAGTAGGCACGGTCGGGGGTTCCCGTACTCTTCGCAGTTAATGAGAGGTTCGAAATAGCAAGATTCATATTTGCGACTAACGCTAAATGGCCAATGACAACATACAAACAAAACCCACAATAATCTGCATATATATATTTTGCAGCTACCGTGATGGCCGTTCCATGCCGTTCTCATGGCCAATTCATTCGTAAAAATGATGCTATTTTCCCCCATAAATACTTATGCATTGCAAACTATAAATTAAAAAGAAAACTATAGTTGTTTCTAAAAATTATCCAGGTCAAAGTGCGAGTATGTTACAATCATACTAACTTCTATACAACAATCAGAAAAAATCGAGTCGAGTAATCAGAATTAGTGGGAGTATTTGGTCATTGACCAGCTTTGTTTATACACGGCCAATGATAGCTTTCTCCTTTCCACGCAAACGATCAGACGCATGTAGCGATAGATGGGAAGAGCCTATTCAAATCAAAAGACTCTGACGCACGGCGAACTCGGTGAAACGTGAAATATTTCGCTTAATCTTCGCTTCAGCAATACTTGGACAACTAGATTTCTAATTATCTAATAAGATTATTCATAGCGAAATGCTGGTAGTATAATAATAATTTAAATTATGAAATATCTCTATGCCCTGAATTGGAAACTAATTCAAGTTATTGTGCTCGTTAAAATGATGCAGGAGAGCTTTATAGTGCTAAAACAGCCAAGCTTGGTGCACAGGAATCTGCCATTCTCGTTCTTATGAGAATGAAATCAGGTTTGACAGAACTTGGGACTGAATTATTATAGTTGTTGTTGTTGTTGCAGTTATTGTTCTGATCCTGGATGAGATTAAATTCTAAATTAATTGCAAATTCATGAATTCTAATNTGAATCCAATGCTGACAATAAATGAGGAGCACCAATCCAAATCCTAAGCTAATTTTTGAAAAAAGCTGAACATTTGCGAGTTGTTCAACTGTGTGCCTACAGCTACCGTGATGCGCAAATTGTTGTTCCACTACATCCACGCACTTTGGTTTCATTTATCGTGTTCGAAGAACATCATATCGATAAGAAACGTAGCCGCAAACAGAAGTACTTTCGAGCTCTTGTCTACTCCCTGCAAGAAAACGACTCTGAAGTTATTCGCTTTGGTCAGACATTCTTGAACGAACCCGGCGTGAGTTCTAGATATCGTGGCCACCGGATTCAAACCGCCCGAACTATAAACGTTAAATGGCACGTCCGCGTAACAGCACGGCCCATGACAGACGCAAGTGGGTCCTTCCATGTGAAACAGCTCCTGCCCTGTCGAAGATTCCACGGTGAGTTTAGGAGGGAACGGACAGCATTGTTGGGCTTGGCGAATAGTTCCGATCTTGATGCCTTGTGCGGTGACTTGTAACGCGTATCGTCCGGTAGGATCGGCGCAGCACGGAAATATACAACACTTGAACTCGCGGGTCAAAGTCAAAACTTCTAACCCTGTCACGTCAGCGACGTGAACTATAAAACCTCTGTGTTCTTTGCAACACATTCTCTGACAAATTCCTGATTCCTCGGAGCAAAACAGGACTTGCTGTCCGGCCGCGTTTTCCACAGAGTATCGGTTACGCATGTCGATACCGGTGACTACCTCGGCTACTTCGATCTTCTGGTTAATCCTTATTTCGTCTAAAGTGCTGAGGTAATCAAGAGCGGTGGTGGGCGGCGGCCCTTGGACTTGGCCGAAACCCGGCTGCATCTGAAATCCTTCCATGATGGCGAAATATAAGACGGGATAATAAAATGGATGAAGTAAATTTCTGGGACGATTTTTGTGGCTGTTACGTCACAATGGCAACCATTCCATGTTTTCGATCAATATTTCCTTTCTCGCATTCAGACTGATGAGCTGTGTATATATAGTATACTCAAGAAGTAAATATAATCACGAGTAGCATGCTACAACGTACAAAAAGCATGGGCGACGAGAAATCTGCCCGGAAACATGATATTTCTATAATTTAACAACCATCGGCTCTATCAATTAATTCGCTCATGACACCCAATGTGCAATGCGATACATTGGACTCAACGCAATGAAATGAAGAAATATTTGATGTAGTTTTTGATCGTCAGCAGTTATTATTAATTAACTGCGTCTCACGAACCACGGTGGTTTTGTGACGGTATGTAAACGGTTTAAGGTCGTCGTCCCGCTTAGTATATTTGTTCGTGAGTACGTAACTGTAGTGGTCAAATTCACTCCAAATGCTTGTTCAATGGTCAATCACCCCTAAAGAGTAACTTTATTCCAATGCTTCCCAAACTTTTTGTATGCTTGTACCATTTCGAAAATTATACTGAGCCCACCCTACGTACTACCTCGTTATATCGACCGCAACTCAAAAGTGCTGAAAGCTACTATTTTTGCTTGATCACAAGTTGTTACCGAGATCAGTTTGGTACAAATTATTGTCTGGCGTGAGGGCAAGATTAGGTATGCAAACTTGGTATGGGATCGTTTGAAATCGTGACAAGACTTGATAATTATCGACGCCCGATACAGCAAATGGCGCGAAGCGCAGAAATCGTTTCGGGATTTTTTTCGCGCATTTTCGCTGAATAAAGTGCTTTTCAGAGTTAACTTGAATGCGAGTAGAGCGTAGTCGACTGTATTGTATTAATGTGGGACGTGATCGCAAAGTAAGAGGTGAAAAACTTATTCCGATCGACCAGAATCGCGGGTTCGAATGTTCATTCTACAAACCGGAATTTGCGTCCCCTTTGTCGTCGTCAGATCCTTTGTCGTCGTCCTTGGCCAAATCAATTCTGCGCAAATATAGCTTGTCGTTAGATGGCGGAAATGATTTGATGAGCATATCATATTTATGCCCTTCGTTAATTCATGAGTTCCTCAACGCGTATAAACGTGACGATATAGTGTAGCGGTATAATCCACAGCTGCAACACCAATGGGTTACGGGTTAGAGTCCAACCGAGGTCGACCCCAGAATTCCTGCCTAGGCTCCTCCTCTCCATGTGATCCGTATAGAGTATAGACGGTGTCATATAAAAAGCCCAGAAGTGGGCCGTGCTACAAGCAATGTTTCGTCTAATATTTGACGAGTTTGTGCCTTGGACGTCAGTGCGTAGTGACTGAAAAAAAAGGTCATCACTTAGGTTTTTTGTGCGCAACTTAGATTTTCTATGCGCAGAGACCGTGTCAGCACTGCGCATTTGCGCACGTGCGCAGCTTAGAGAGAACATTGGCTACAAGTCGGTAAATACGGAATAAAAAATGAAGAATGTCGGCTTAGTGTAAAATGACCAATGTTGTTGAAACCCTAATAATATCAAAACAAGCAAACGCGAATAACACTCAGATCCATCTTTTACGAGCCTTCTACGAGTTATCGAGTGCAGACTCGCCAGGACTGCTGTCGCCCCATGGGTACGTTTGTACGATACAATTGGTATTACTCTATTGAGAACGATCCGGTGTTCGGTAGCATATCGGAACTGTCATGTACCGGAATAACAGTAGTGCCATGGTAAATTGAAAGGACGGGCAGTTGTTTTTCACACGCGTGCCCAAACATACTCACCGCACCACGTCGTTGTATTGGTCTATTCGATGGGGGGGGGGGTGAAATGAACCGGTTTTCAAGTTTGAAACGTAATTGATAGATTCATAAGCGTCACACTCACCTAAAAAGCAGGACACCGTCAGTAAAGACGTGTTAAGATATCGTAGTGGTATGATCCACGGCTGCAACATCAATGGGTTGCGGTTCGATTCCGACCGAGGTCGACACCAGAATTCCTACCTAAGTGTTGGAGGTTTACCTAGGCTCCTCCTCGCCATATAATCCGTGTAGGCGGTGTCTTGGTTGGCCGTGCTACAAGTCGGCAGCTACGGAATAAAAATGAAAAAAATTGGCCATCTGTAAATGACCAGAGTAGTCGACACACACACCATGAATAATTAAATAGTATATTCATATCGAAATGAACCCGGATATTATCGGCTGACACTCGTCAGGGGTATAGTTGTCAGCAACTATGAATACCACAAACTACTAATAAATAAACAAACAAATAACCGTCAGTAACGAAATAAAACTCGCCAATCGCATCTAGGCTGAAAGTTGAATTGCAGGGGCCGAATTCAATCTATAGTGAAGTTGGATTAACTTTGAAGCAAACCTGTAGAGTCAATAGGGGTGGTACATGAATTGGCAAATTTATGGTTATTATATTTTCAAGCTGAAGCTGCAGTCATACTTTGAGAAATAGAGAAATTTCAGCTTTTTCAAATTCGATTAAACTTGGAATTATCGCGCTGTTCATTTCAAAATTAGGCTATTACATTAAAATTAGAATTAGGGAATTCGATAAAATATCAATATTTAATAAAATTCAGTTCATAACAAATCATGCAGAGCTCATCCTCTTAAGCATGAGGATAGAAAAGTGTCTGCACAGCATGCTTGGCTCGTTTCCCACTACACCAGGAGTGTTAACCATACGGCCCGCCACACGATTTCATCCGGCCGCCTATCACTCTAGTCGCTATTAACAACAAGTCGGTTACATTGACACGAAACTCTGGGAAGGCAAGAAATTGCGCGCGCTGAGTTCAGAGTGTTATGGACATATGAACCAAATTCTATTTGTTCCCAAAAGTTAGAGCGTCAATGCGAGACCGTCATATACAGGAAATTTAACGAATGTAACAGTTGCACAGAAGTATATTTGGTCGCACTGCTGTATGACATCTGACTTAAAATGTCCCGGCCTTCAGAGAACGCCAAATCGTGTTCGATATTTCAGATGATATTCGTGTTCGATATTTCAGATGAAATGACTGAGTGGGAGGCGTGGAGCGACTGTGGTCGGAGTTGCGGTAACGGTATACGGACCGGCTTCCGGACATGTGTGGACAGAACAGTGCCGCCACTATACCTGTCATCGTTTTGTAGGGGAAAATCGACATTCGAATATGAGAGCTGCAACCTGCAGCCATGTTGTACGTATCAGTGTCAAGTATCGCGCGCCGCTCACGGTTAAATATTGAAGTGAAGTGGTGAAAATAATATTTTTTGAGGATTTGCATTTCTTCATTAAGAGATTATTTCTATTGTGGTAACTATGCCCGTCGCCCATGTTAGAGAGCCCAGCGTTGCACTGGCGTAAAGTTTTGAAAACGTGGTTGTTAATCTATGTTGCCTATTTTATCTCCAAATTGAATTCATGCGGTCAGCGGCCTGTCCGAGATTTGAGTTGGCGCCCCCTACACTACAGTAAGTAATGCAAGTAGCCAAAACCAATACTATGAATTCCGTGCGTGGATTTATTATATGTAGGCTATACATCGGACTACTACAATAGACTAAGTGTAAATCACGTAAAAAGAAATTTCATGTACCAAATTGTGCTTCCACCTCCATTCCAATGTGTGGAAATGAATCATTCATACCAATACTTAGAAGATACAACCCAGGAATATATTTTAGCGCACTCTTGTGATTTATTTGGGTGGCACACTGAACAGGATCCTCTACACCTCTACGATACATCTCGATAAGAATTGGTGTACTTGACTCATTTTTACATTTTGCAACGGGATGAAAGCACAAGGGTGTCTGAAAGTGACGTTAACAAGGCTTTGGTCCTACATTCGAGTGACAATCGAAGAAATACGCTATTTCGTTCACAGTGTAATAGAATTTCGTCAATGCACACCTCTATCCTCGGTTGCATAGAATGTTTGAGACACAGATTGACTTTACTCGCTAACTTTACATACAGTTATCTGGACGCAGTGGTCTTATTTTTCGAAATGCTCTGTTACTCTCGGAACTGGCGAGATCGTCCGCACCAGAAAATGTGTGAACGTCGGCACCAAGGTCATGACTCCATATCCGCAATTTTGTCCCGATCCGTGGAATATAGGCGCCAGAGAAGTCCAGATGTGTAACGTTCAACGAACATCAGTGAGTTGATGTATTTCAATCTCACAAGTGCAGGAAATAATATTCATTGAGAGTATACTACCATAGATCCAGCGGTGATCTATAACGGCCTAGCTCTACTTTTTAGAAGTACTGAAGTTTTGTTTATAGACTATTTCCAATTCTGCTTGAACTTGCTTTCGACGAGACTATTTGCTTCTAACATTTTCTATTTTGTGAAGATTTAATTTAATGCGGGAAATCCTCATAAGGAACCGAGTGAATAGTCATTACAACAACTGATGCATATATTTCCGATGATTGTACCCATATTTGTGGCGTCAAAAGTCGTTTTGCCCCTCTTTCGAGCTAAAAAGTAGCCAACACCGACTGCCAGAAGTATTTGAACCCGCGACCAGAATTAATTTGCAGACCTTTCGTGCTGTACTTTTACCATTAGTAGGTTTCTAACGTCTTGGAAATCACTACGCCTACATGTAATTACTGTCGGCACTTTTATTTCTACTTGAGAAGCAACTTCGACTACTTTTACCACCTCTGGATGCAACTGTGTGTATTAGACGTTTACTCTAATTCATTCAGTTGTTGGCCAAACATTAGAATACTAGATACAAAGCCCTGCGGGAATGACAGGCTCCGCAATGGGAATCAAATTCTATTTACTATAGCTGACCATCACACATAAAACTTTACAAATCGTATCATCTCTGAATCGATGTTAATTTCAGAATCACACCCAGTAATCATTTAACGATGCTGTCATATTTTCCTTTAGATGTCTTCGCACGTGGAAACTGGCATACTGGCACCACCCCCTGTCTTTGTACAAGAGCCTCACCCTGGGATAGGTGATGCGTGAATTACATAGGCCGGCGTTGAATCAATTTCAGAAAGTTGAAATGATTCTTTCCCAGTATTTATTGGATGAATAATATTCGTTAGAGCCATATATTGGACGATAGTATACAGTGATTGTTGTACAAAACATATTCACCTGAAATAAAATCTATTTCTGTCAGCACTTCTATCAACAGTGTGTCAACTACCGTTGAGAGAGAGAGAGAGAGAGAGAGAGAGAGAGAGAGAGAGAGAGAGAGAGAGAGGGAGAG
>ATSW01014408.1:0-16429 GCA_000444245.1 Botryllus schlosseri | reverse complement strand
ATTGGAAATATTTGGCACTGTATGTAAATAGATCGCTTGATTATATCACTGTTGTTAAAATTTGAGGTCCATTCTGATTTGACGTACATTCAGGCTAGACCGCCGAAAATTATATTTTCACTAGGTCAATTTTTCAGGCTATTGACTTTTTTGAAGTCGCTAACACTGAATTTTGCTACAGTGCCTTGAATACATATCGATTCGAGTATCTCATACCCTAATCATTTCAAGGAACTTGTCCACAAATAGTTAAAACATGCGATGCAAAGTAGTATATATCAAATTTTATTTGCTTTTATACTCAAATTCAGTTGGGAGAGCTTACACAATTGCCTTTTTACACAATGAAATAGATACTGTCAAATGTTGATACACCCATTATGTTCAACCCACCATGGGCTGACGTTAGAAATTAACGCCACGAGCATACCTGGCAGGACTGGTGCAGTTGTCTCAAGATCTTTGCCAGTTTGATGAACTCTGCTCTGTCGTAGTACAGCTTTCCGAGCTTTGTGTTCGTCTTGAACCAGAGCCTGTCATTTTTCGCGTCTGAAAAGGCAGCTTTTTCAGTATGACACGCACAAAATCCTAGAATTTGGCAATCTCAAGATAAGCCCGTGCGGCCACGCCATGCCATATCTCTATCAAGAGCTGTGCATCAGCCATTCCTACAATTCACAACCGGACTATAATATAGGCCTAATAACTGCCATAGCCTTACCTAGAGGTACATACGGATAGGTCATGAAGAATTTTTCATATAGTCAAGATTCCTCATTTAATATAGATGCATTTTGATCAAATATAGCTAGCCATTTGGCATTTCAGTTGACTTCAAATTACAAAAGCCACATGAATTGAAGTTTAATGACTCTGGGAAAACTGGACTACAATCGAAAATAAAATACAAAGAAATTAAACAATCAGCTCTCACATTCAACTCTTATTGGCCAGTGTGAAAGTGTGAAGCATTCATTAAGCGACAAAATTTGAATTAAATAATATTCAATTGGGGTGACTGAACATAGTTTTCATAACTGGTAAAGGTTCAGAGTCGATAGTCTGTAGCAGACTTGGATACCTATAAAAGTTCGCAGCTTTTTGGAAACAGATCACAATTATAATTGTAGCTATGTAGATTTTTCCAAATTAGACTTGAATTACAATTGCTGAACTCCGAAAACCGGGAAATTGAACCAAGTTCAGTTCATTTCAAATCGGATTCATCAATCAGATAATGGCCAATATCTGTACAACAAGCTTGGCTCGTTCCGCGCTACACAACTCCCGGTATTTTTAGTGAAACCAGAAATTATATTGGAATTTAAATAAAAGCATAGAAACATTCCACAAATTAGATAAGAATTACATTACTGGCATTTCCCTCAGTTATCAGTCTAGGTACCTTCTAATTAGAATGATCTAGTTGTTCAAGTCTGGTCTGTAGAATTATTAATGCTCGTTTCAAACTGCTACCCAATAATGAATTTGAACAGCTTCTTTGAGATACAGAACTTCAATATACAATTGGATAGTATATTCATATTGAAATGAACCCGAATATTTTCGGCTGACACTCGTCAGGTGTAATCGTTAGCAACTAGTAGAGAATTCGAAAGAACAGCGTATATCAACAATCGTAACACAAAATATAAAATACAAAATAATGAATTTGGACGGTGAACCTATTCGATCCCTCCATCTCTGAGTTTCTGACCTTTTAACGCCTCCAGTGTGGTTTCATAGAAACTCTGCAGCAAATCCATTTGTTTCGATGTCGAAATGTAATCCAAAATGGAATTGATGGACTTTTCCGAGTAATTCCGAGTCACTGCACTCTGAAATAGGGCCATGAGTCAATATCAAACTGAATAATGAGCCACAGCAAAAACAGGTCCAGGATAGGAAGCCAAAAGAGATTCTTATTGACACGGTTCGGCAGAGGTCACCTAGGCACACTACCATGCAAATTTCTATTTGTGGCTTCGCATGATATTATGTGTTGGAATGCATTAAAGTAAAGTTAAGTGTAGACCATTCAAATGCTCAAATCGGAGTAGATTGCAATTTGAAATGAGTCTTTGCACACCGTAAGTACGGTATGCATGTCTAATTACTGTACTACGATTAGAGAGGACAAGTTTTATTAGCTTTAATATGCTCTTAACATCAATTGAGTCCCATGTAGCCTGTATACTCATTTGTTTCTGGTAGGCCTAGTTCCATTTTGGGTCATGGAAATTGATCTAGATGCTGCACTGGTGAAAAACGTCCAGATTGTACGTATTTATGTATGAGGCCATTGGGCGGTATACCTTACATCATAACTTGACTCATAGAATGGTCAGTGCTTAACCATGAATGACAAAGGATTGTGAGAATATCGACTGCTTTTTGAACCTTACGCCTACCTACCTACATACCTTAATATAAGTCAATAATTCCTTGTACGTTCGCATCATTTCTCCGTAATTCCCCAGTTTGAAGTTGATTTTCGTCATTTGTTTCAGGGCCTTGAACCCCCACTCTCCTTTCTCCTCTTCCAAATCCAGAACCTACAGAACCCAATGAAATCATTGTAGTTGTCGTTACAAGTTTGTCGAACAAGGGATCCTTCGATTATGCCTATAAATTTTTTTACTCAGAGACGCTTCAAAATAGATACCACAAATCACTTGGACTGGGAACAATTTTTCATCATTCCATCTAAACTTCTAGTGAAAAATCATTATTCCAGTCTTGTACCCGGCACAATTTGGCAGGGAAAGATTGAGGAGATTGATACAAAACATACTGGAATTAGCTTAGACACACTCACAATGTAGGCCTAACGGCCAATGCAACAAAAATTTTAAATAGTTAGTTCTAAGAGATTCATAATATGGATCAGGGTCCAATACTACATTAATCTACAGAAGAAACAATACGTAACGTGCAACGCCACAGGCTCGTAACAGAGTCAAAACCAGTATGTTTGGATATGAAAAAATGAGCAGGCATACTGATAGTGTTCGATAGCGGTTCAGCTTTTATTCATAACATCAGTTAGAGAGTCATGTAACTTCCTTGAATTTTTGGGATTACATTTAGCATTCATTTAATCGAACTCTAATCAGTATCACGATGCACACCAAACAACGACACGTGCTTCTGTTATTCTACATTCTTCATTTGTATTTCAAAGCAAAGCTACTCACTTTTCAGAATCCGCAACTACAACTAAAGCTAACCCTTCTTCAGAACACGCCACTAGAACTAGAACTACTCAAAATAACAGTGGGCTACCCGTCATATATAGCTACTTTGTTAGTTGACCGTCAACTGACTATATATATTGGTACCATATTTTTTGCCAGAGTGGAATCGGTGGCAACGACACGCGCGACGTCACGCGAGCATTTATATCTGATCATGCCGATTAGTGAATTATGCTGACGTCACAATGCGATACTAGAGTCCAGATCCAGAATAAGGCATTTGCGCTTTACAATGAACGCAAGCAAGCGTGGCATTCGTGCAACAGCGAATATACAACGTAACCCTAGACCGGCGTATACCAGGTCTATTTTAGCACATTGTGTCATTTAATAAGAATTCAGTATCGAATCGGAGCAAAAGATATTTCCGTCACGCGGATGAAATCTTCCAATCACGCGAGAAATCCGTCTGTCACGCACAACATGTTGTCGAAAACAACCACCGATTCCAGTCTGGATTTTTTGTAGGTCTGGTCTGGGTGAAATGCATCGAATTGGCACCCCAAGACATCGATTCCCACCATCACATGTAATCACCCTACCAGCAAAGCAAGTACACACGGAAGGAAAAACATACCTTTTGAAAGCTTTGCAGAGCTTCAGCGCAATCATCCTCTTTCAAAGCCTTCGAATTGTAGTATTGGTTTTCTAAATCCACATCTGGTTCTGAATTACTGTCCTCCGAGTATTCCTAAATTGAGACGCGGTTTTTAGCGCATGAATGAGAAAGTGTTAACAACTTTCCGAGGTGTACTGCAACAGTTATATTACGAAATTGTGTCGATGCTGACGATGCAGTTATACGGCCACGTTGATTTGTACTTACGAGATCGTATTCCCCGTCGTCGTCATCATCACACATAAAGTCATCGTCTTCGATACTATCCGACATTATGTACCACCAAATCCTAGTTCCAGCTAGTACCTAGTTTTATCGCCACCAAAATAACACCGAAAGTTTCTCTACCGTACTCTTCTTCATCATACAAAAATAAGCATTGAATTGAAAATCAACTAACCGTGACAAGTGGCATGGTCTTCTAAATAGCCCGTGAAGCAGGAAACGGTGCTGGGGTCACAAAAATGTTGAATACGGGATACAACAACATTATAGTAAGCGTTCTGCTAACAGCGTATATTTGAATTTTGCTGATTTTACTAGGTTACGAAAGCGAGAAAATGCAACGAAATGAGCGAGGATGCCGAAACAGACTGAGGTGGTGCAGTTGACTGTGGTGATCGACTGGGCTGAGCAGAGGTCTCCAACACGCGGCCCGCTAAAGCATTTTGTGCGGCCCGCGACGGCATTTTGATATTTCAAGTATTCAACAATATATTCAAGTGCCATATATCTTTATTAGATATAAGAATTTAAACTTCACGCTGAAACTACTATAAAAATCACTGGAATCTTAACAAATTTGTTGTTCGTAAGCAGAGGTGGTCAGTAACGAAGTACTTCTACTTTTTCGAAGTACTCAAGTAGTTTCCCTCTACTTCTGGTACTTACTCAAGTAGGCCTGATTTCCGCTACTTCTACTTCTACTTCATAATATTTTGTGATCTACTTACTTACTTTTCGCTATTTTCAGTTTGTCAAGTAGAAGTAGTTCAACGCTCCAATCAGGAAAATAGCCTGGGGAATTTCGGGGCTGTTTTCACGGAGTATCAACAGTTAGTTTTCATAAAAGTTGAGAAAAGCCTAGAATTTTCGTCGCGCTTGGCGCGCAGTTGATACGGAGTTACCAGTGTAATTTCACGATAGTATCGGTGGTTATAATATAGGTAGCGGGTTAGCGTGGTTCCTTTCACACCATATTGTCGCCATTTGCCCATATGAAATATTTCATCACAGTATATATGGCTCATCATAACGTTTGAAACTGATGTTTCGCAATATAGCATTTACTTATCATATCGTAATCTAGCATGTCCAATGTCCATTATTGTCCATGTCCATGTCCATGTCCATGTCCATGTCCATGGCGTGTCCTAATCTGTAAAAGTGGAATCTGACTTTTTTGTAGTTTTAGAGGTGTTTTAGCATACCTACTTTGAGCTTTCTGGACTAAAGACATGAAATACATGTTCCGCTTTTAAAAGTAGTATTTATATTTCACTTTCAATTCCCAGCATCATATACTTAGAGTTCTAATTAATATCAGTTCTTTTGTCTGGATAACATACATGTTGAAGNATAAANGCAAGTGTAGTAATGCCTTTAATTTCCGGAAATAAAGCTACACAATACGGCATTTTTATGGTCCNCCATCTTTTTTATNAACGTTCACTAATCNCGCAAAGTGTTTACACCGTATACTATACAACTTNNCTGTATTGCTCTTCGACTAAACTACGGGNCTTATAATATGANGGAGGGCGCCATNCCATGATATTTTCTAAAACGTGCTGTTCCAGAAAACAGAGGATTAGTATCGCGTTTCCATATCAATATTATCATTTTCATCCNATGATGCAGNCAACTGCTTGTGCTGTCGAAAATTGGATAGCCTACCTNATAGAATGAAGCTCNGCACCTTTCCCATAGCTCAATTTGCAGCTTTTGACAATCCATGTGAACNAAATAGGATCGTTTTCACAACTACTTACTTACTTGAGTAGATTTAAAGTCAGTAAATTCTACTTCTACTTGAAGTAGTTTTAGGTTGCTTATGGTAGAAGTACTTCTACTCGTACTTGAGTAGATTTTTTCGTCGCTACTTCTACTTCTACTTGAGTAGCTTTCTTGAATACTTTGACCACCTCTGCGAGTAAGGTAGTTGTACGCTCTACAGCTGTAACACCAATGAATTCGTCGCCGATTGGACATTTCTATTCCAGGGGTTCTTAACCAGGGTCCGTAGACTCCTTCGGGGTACGAAGCAATTAATGCTATCACTATGACTCAATAATGATATGTTCCAAATACATTCGAAGGCAAAATCTAACGCTGACTTAATTTGACTTTGGCAATGACAGTAACAATAGCCTATATACTTAATACGACTATATATCAAAACCAGGATTAGGCCACGCCGTTGAAATGCTCTGATAACATATCAATCTTCAGTAGATTTTAAAATATTCTACATAAAATTGTGGCATGTCAAAGGTCCACTAGCTGCAATATTATAACCCGACAGTTTTACTATGTCATGATGCATCCTCTCCCTCTCGCATGATGCCTATAACTCATTAATTGAAAAATTATGCCCGGCATAAAAACAATTTCATTCAAATATTTGAAAATGTGATTTTTTTTCGTGTCAAGCGTGAATAGTACAATAGGAAATTACATTTCTACGATGTTTGTGGAATGCCAGTCTGCGAGGTCCTGTGAAATAAGGCCTAGCCTTTGGAAATTATACGTATTGAATATCCCTATTATGTTGTGTATTATTATGTAGCCAGCAAAGCTAACCTAATATATATCGCCATATCGGTCAGCTACTTTGTTACTACAGGAATGCCGACAAGTCCCTCCATTGTTGCAGTGGGTGTCTGCATGATTTGAAGGACTACACTCCAAGTCGTTTAGACACATTCCTGTCTTTTCATCGTAGAATATCACAATTTTGGTGCTGTTTTGATCTAAATTAAATTATTATGAAACTGATACTGGCTAACACTGATAGTTTGGAGATTCGAGATACGGTGCTGATTCGATTCGACAACTGCTGAGCTATATACAGTTGTCATGTTTCAAAGTGTGGGGGTTTATCTGGGCTCCTTCATCCCTACACTGCTGTTCTTACGGTGCCTTAACAGAAAAGGCCCAGAGAAAGATCGATGAAGCACCTCTCGCCAGTAGTCGAAGCGTCCGAGGTTCATCCGTGCTCCTCTTCGCCTGTGTCTCTCGTTGGTACGGCTTCAAAAGTCTAGAGACAGCGCCGATGAAGGGACGTATACAATAAATCGAACGAAAAGGTCAAGGGAAAGCCTTTAAAGAAAACGCAGCCGAAAGAACAAGGTCGAACACATCGGCACTAGACCTTATTTGGTCGTTTCAAAATCCTCCTACCGGTCCATTATTGTGTCTTGTTTATCCCATTGTAGACTGTGTCTCTTTTTTGATGCGATGGAAGTATCAATGTCTGCGATTATTACGATTAACCACCTCGGATTGATATTAACTATAACGCGAACGAATTTGATATGTTCTTTGACGATTTTCGCTCTTTCATTCTCTTCCGTTCCTCATTTTCTAAATACGCCACATGAACAGCATCCATTCGCAGTGAAAGTCTATTTTGTAGGGCAGCTCAGGATCATAATATGCAGTTCTTCATAGTAGCTTTGAAGCAAACTACATATAGACGGGGCGGTAAATGCCGCACGCCAGGCACGGCTACGTTCAGAAACAGACACAGATCCCATTTGACAATAAAACTGGGCTAACGAAGTAGAC
Source organism: Botryllus schlosseri (assembly GCA_000444245.1). Taxonomy (NCBI): domain Eukaryota; kingdom Metazoa; phylum Chordata; class Ascidiacea; order Stolidobranchia; family Styelidae; genus Botryllus; species Botryllus schlosseri. Next base: position 8,764 of record ATSW01014408.1, on the reverse strand, counting down.
TACTGTTTCGGCCCTGCGCGCTGGCTATATTGAACGAATAATTTCATGAAATAGTAATATTCTTTGGTGAGTTTTCCTTTTCTTGGGATCATTTGTTTTACGCTGGTCGAAGGCAGTATTCAGAAGAGTTCTTTCGCCCAGTCGTGGCTTTTGGGGTGGGCGAGGTGGGCGGCCGCCCAGCCCCCCCTGGTCGAAGGGCCCCCCTCTTTGGTTTAAGCGTTTTTTAAAGGACTATAGCGGGATATGGAAATCCGTGTATATATACATGGAAATCCGTGTACCAATCAAGAATATGGGTCATCAGTATCAGTTTATTAATATTTTCATCAGTTCAAAACACCCCAAAAACTGCGATACAATGAATAGATATAGGAAGGCACCGAAACGACTTGGAGTAATCTTTGAGATCAGACAGACAGCCCCCTTGGCCTAGGCCAGTGGTTCCCAACCTTTTTCGACTCATCGCCCACTTTTGAAGCTCCACACCATGCAGGGTTGTAAACAAGTCCCAAAAGCTCCGAGTCACAAGTCAATCTCAGTTTTATAGGTTTGACTCGAGTCAAGTCGAGTCATTTTCAATTCACCACCGAGTCAAGTCCGAGTCCAAGTCATCGAGCAGAGGTTCAAGTCCGAGTCATGGTATTATGACTCGAGTCCGAGTCCAAGTCATTGTGTTTACTGCTCAGTTTCCAGTTAAAGTCTTGTTAAAACAACTTTTATAACTCCGCTTGGTGATATCCAATGGTTCGCATTTATAATATACTGATTTTCCTCACTTTTAACAGATTTTGGTCGCATTTTCAAGTACCATTACCAGACTAAATTCCATTAGGGTGTTCTTCGAAATAGACGACATTCCAATAGGCTGTTCTTCGAAATTACGATGAAATGTCGGTCTTGGCCGTCTGAGTCTCGAGTCATGTGACTTGGTCCGAGTCATGCGCAATGACTCGAGTCCAAGCAGTCGAGTCAATAGTCGAGTCATTTTCGTATTTTGAGAAAATGACTCGAATCAAGTCGAGTCATCAGAAAATCGTGACTCGAGTCTGACTTGAGTATAGTCATGACTCGAGTCATTACAACCCTGCTCCACACCGATCATTTTCCAACTAATATGGGGATCCGAAAATGAGTAGGCCTATATACAAGCTGGGATCACAGACGAGTTGATATGGAAATCGCCAGAACGTACCAAACATGATTTCAAATGGGTATATCTTATCCGGCAAATAATTTTTCTCTGCGGGATGGCATTTTGTCCTGTAGGGTTCAGATCGCCAGAACAGGAATATTCGACACCAGCCGTTGAGGCGCCTATGGACAATTAAACATATTTTTATCTACATCGAAGTTTTCGGGCAGCACATGGGCATTCCTTTTCGGCCAAGGTCTTCTCGCTGCTGATCGTTCTGACATACTTCTCGGAGTCGTGTGGCATGGCCTATAACTTTATAAGTATTGGTGTGTCGTGGCGCAGTAATGGCAGACGCCGAAGTCTCCATTTCCATAAATCATGCGTATTTTTGTTGTGGAAAGGGTAGGCTACCCCAAAATAAAGATATATATTAATATTAAATCACGCGCAGTGCAAACATTTTTTGAAAAAGTTGTAGGAATTTCTAAACAATTACGATATAATTTGTGTTAATTCACGAAGTAATTTTGGGGGCCCTTCGAGCTCGCCCGCTCCATTTGGGGGTCTGGGGTGCGGCAGTTACGGTCCTGACTCCATATAGCCGTTTTAACGCGCCATCGCCCTTTTCGTTTTTTTTCGCCTCCTATCGCCCCCTTCGACCGTTTTCGCCATAAATACAATTCATGGTGTCCAGAATATTACGTTTTCTCGGCAAGCTTGAAGGGTGTGAAATGGAGCTTATAGTAAAGTATATGGAGCACGCAGAGTTAGGATAAATTTGATTATGCTGCGGTGTACATGAAGCAGTGTTTATATAGCTTACTCACTTTCTCTTCATATAATCTAGCTAGGGATTTGCAAGAATTTATGGTAGCCTATTAATTTACTAGGCCAAAATAGCTGTTATTATACTTAATCCTTGTCGTATTGCGATGTGCATCATGTGAACCATTGTACATAGTAGCGTATGGCGGCGCGGCTTTCGGTCGTGGTCGAGAGAAGCGGGAGAGCTGTGGGGGGAGGGGGGTGGTCAGGGAGTGTGCTCGTGCTGTGTCAGTTGTTGTCGATGTTTCCTCCTTTTGAATATGTACATCTTCAATTACAAGCTAGCGCGGCAAAGATGGCAAACGTAAGGTTGACGGACATCCTTAATAATTATGTGGATTGGGAGAAGTCAGGCGACTTTGCTGAATGGATAGAGAAATTGGAATTGGTTGCCGAACTGAAAAAGATGAAGGAGTCTCTTGCGACTACATTGACTACATTATAAACAATTGTCCGGCGAGACCAGAAAAGACTACGCACTGGGAGAAATGTTGGCAGCTTTCGGAGTGTATTGTTATGTCGCATGTGAACAGTTCCGTAACAATGGTAACATAGTATACTTCAAGCGGGGGAATCAGTTATTGTATTCCTGTCTGATTTGAAGCGGCCGAGAACGTTGATAGAGTTTAGCGGGGCTGCGACAGAGCCAATAATCAAGTGTGCATTCGTAGCTGATCTGCATGCGGACGTCAAGATACATGCAGCTTAACTCTGTCGCCGAGGTGGAGAAATTGGAGTTAAGTGCTATTGCAAAAAAGGCACGTATGTATATTATTATCCACAAGATATGGGGAAAGTGTGTTCTGTGCGCTTGGAGCTCGGCGTAGAGTGGACGGTCCCTGTTGCATGTGTCATAGTGTGGGTCACACCGCCAGAGACTGCCCGAATGGAATAATACTAGTATTGTACGAGCCCAAGGATTTTATGACAGAGTTCAGCGGCAGTGTTTTGCATGTAGGCAATGGGGACATGTAAAGGTTTACCGGCTGCGGGAAAATACCTAGGAGGGCGGGACGTTGGCACCGGACGTCCCCTGCGCATCGTACTAGGGGGAAGAAATGTTCTACCATTTGTGCCTGTGGAGATTTGTGGCATTGTGACAAATGGTCTTGTTGACACTGGTTGTGAACAGTCAGTCATTCGTGAAGACCAGTGTAAGCAATTGGGTTTTACACTTGAAGAACCATGTAGAGTTGTAGAAATGTTAAATGGGGCACTCACTTATTGCCCAGGGGAGGTTCGGGCCAAGGTGACGATTGATGGTGTTGCTGTAGAGACTGATTTTTTTATGGCTTCAGATTGGGTGTATGGTGCAAAAATAGTTCTGGGGGACGATATGGTTAAAGCGCTTGGTGGCGTTGCAGTCGGCGCTGATCTCAACGCAAAGTTTGGGCTTCAAGCAATCAGGACGTGTGCTGTGACGAAGGTGATTTCAGAAAGTCAACCAGTGGAAATAGTTGACTGCCACTACCAAGCTATGTTTGATGGGGTGAAGTGGACTGTGAACGATGGCGAGGTGCGGAAATGGGAGAGAGATAGAGAACTGCCTGTGGTGGCACTAAACCCTGACCAAAACAGAGTTATTCTCAGTCTGTGAGAAGTTAATTGGACAATACCCAGTAGCTGGATGGTTGAGAGTGGCATGCAGTTACGTGGAGAGACTGACCGACGAAGTCAAATGGGATGCAGTGGTTTTGGGGCAAGTGAAGACTCTGGTCAAGGTGTGGAGACAGGATCCAGTTGGTGGGAGTTGGCGAGTGTCTACTGGTGGTCAGGTGGAAGTGTGGTGTGACACGAGCAATCTGGCGGTGGGATGCTGCGTGAGAGTAGATGGTGCCGTTGTGGAAGACGCGGCGTGGATGCGGGAGCAGGATGAATTTCTGCATATCAATGTTGCAAAGTTGGAAGCTGTAGTGAAAGGTCTAAGTATGGTGCTGAAGTGGAACATAAACAACATTGACGTGGTTACGGACTCGGCTAGTGTGTACAATTGGGTAAAGTCTATATGGAAAACAACCACAGACCAAAAGTGAGTGGACTAAGCGAGATGATCACAAAACGACGATTGGGAATAATCTCGCAGCTCACTGAGAAGAATAGTCTCGAAGTGGCAATCAGTTTGGTTCCATCAGCGAAAATATTGCTGACTCATTGACAAGAGTCCCAAAGACCTGGCTGCGGCAGGTGAAGAGGGCGTTTCTCTGAAACCGGTGAATGCCAGGCGTTTCACCCCGTGGCGGGAAGGAACGGTGACAGGAATAGTTGCAGACACTGTGGTAGAAGTGGATGGAATAAACGGACATGTTGCTGATGTCAATCACGTGGTGGGGAAGCGACGGAAGGTTCCCGGTAGTGGTAATGTTCCTTCAAGAACTGTGGAACTGGTATTCGACAAGGAAAATTTGGAGGAGGACTGGAGGTATGACGAACATGAACCGCCTGATGATAACAGTGAACTGGTNTTCAGCGAGGAGGCCAGGGAGTATTAATCAAANATCGGATGCCGAGCAAGAAACTGAATGCTCCATTCGAGAAAGGGCCCTGCCTCGATGATTGGCCGAGCACTGTGTTGATTTATGATTGTGTGTTTGACCTTAGCTGGGGTATTTCTATGCTTGATTGGTTATGTTGCAGTCTTTGGGGACATTATTGTAACTGTAAGTTTATTGTGATCTTTAAGATCAGGGGGATGTGGTATGTGATGTGCATCATCTGAACCATTGCACAAAGTAGCGCGCGGCCTTTGGTCGTGGTCGAGAGAAGCGGGAGACCTGTGGGGGAGTCAGGGAGTGTGCACGTGCTGTGTCATCTGTTGTTGTTGTTGTTGACGTTGATTTCTACTTTTGAATAAATACATCTTCAATTACAATCCTCTTGTTCACACAGCAATACAGATGAACGAAACAATGTTTTTGTATCTATGCAAGCAGGTTCCGTGAACTATATTTTATTACCATGCCTTTTGTCCTATTATACTCGAGGAATAACTCTGTATTCAAATACGCCAGAGTTGAAACAGATAGCAACGATTCGGAGATTATTCGAAAGGCATTGGAAGACTTAGCACCGGCTTCGATTCGAGACACAGTGGTCGATTCTGGGACTGGTCAGGAAGTGGTGGGTATAGAATTCATAACGGCTCTAATACTTCAAATTTTTATACATATCCACCTCGGGATAAATTTCAGGATTTAATACCGACCGTAGACCGGCCTATGATACGAGGGGTAAACTTCGAATTACGTTCTCCGCCCGTGCCGATATTGAACAGACTGTTCGCTTGTGGATATCAAGTGGTCTCGATGAGTCAGGAGACAGATGTTGGTAACACAGTGTGGACGTTACTCAGACATGCGTAGGAGAATTACCGCTGCGGTTCAAGCATTCTCCAGCGATATTCTCTCATTCTTTAGAAGTCACGTAATTGTGTTTCTGGGCAATTGAATTCAAGACGAATATTTTCGTAAATTAAAATCCATTGCATTGTGATGCTCCACGAAACCCTTAATTATAATTTATAATGCTAATTAGAATATTATATTCATTCTGTATACTACACTGCATGCTCGCATAGACGCATATGCCGCAAATAAATTCCTAATAACAACATGCTTTCGATTGTGATGTAAATATATAACCTCTGTTAGAATATCTTTAGTATCAGCAATTCAGTATATCTGTTAAAGAGTTCTATCATGTTCAGTATTCACACCTATTCCTTAAATTTTAATCAATGTGACATCGTTATAAATAATTGACGCTGACGCTCATCAGGGGTAATCGTCAGCAGCTATTATTCTTATTATATTCTTTATTCACAGTAGAACTGGTAAATACACACATAATCCGGGGAGCAACCTGCCCCCAAAGGAAAATGGCGAGATTGGAGCAAGTTTTTACCTCAGTGGTATTCTGTTGGTTTACGGAAGCGACATACTGATTAATACCTAAAAATGATTTACTTAACTGCATCTCGACTCATGTGGATGAATAATTTTTTAAAATCAAAATTTGGTGTATCGGAACTTCGTGAATTTTTCGATTAGTTTTACTTTTTAAGTAACTTGTGCTGTCGTTATATCCACTAGACTTCCGATCATGCGACTAATTTGTCCCTAATGTTATAACGTTAGGGATCGCGTACCTGCAGCGAAAGTGTTTGTTTAATTATAACGCCCAGAATTGCGCGCCTGCGGCTAGTCCGTTGGCGCTTTAGTGCTGATTTAATTACCCTTATACTCGACATGTAAAAAATTTTGCAGGTATTCGAATGAAACCTTATTCAGTTGTACTTCGAGCTCATGATAAGTCGTGAATTGCGGAGACCTGGGAAATCGAAACCGCGATCTATCTGCACTCCAAATCGCATTTTATATTACTTAGTGAAGATGTGTAGAATTTTGATATATCATCATAAAAACCGCGTCTAGTTCAACGTTGATGAGTGTTATCTGAGAGCTCATATTATCCGCGAAAATACGAAGTCCTAAATACACATAATTATAATAATATCTAGCGAATATAGCCTTGCATAGACATTAGACATCATAGTTTTCGAAATTTATGTATAATCTGAATAATATTTATTTCTAGAAAGCAAGTTATTATCAAGTCTCGGGATTTAATCATCTAACGCAGGGGTTTCAAAGTCAACTTGGCTCGCGGGCCGGATTCAAACGTTTTGATCGCTCGCGGGCCGGACCAGTCAAGCTATTACATTATGTTAATTCCGAATCCATATCCTTGTTTTCCACTAGAATGCTTTATCATCAACGCTTTATGCAAAACAGTAATCCCGGGTCATGTGAGATCTATTCGAGCAACACCGTTATTCGCAAACAATGAAATTGGCAAACATTCGATGATTGGCCGATTTAATGCAGATATAAGCCACTAACAGTGGCTCTAACGACCATATAACTTGGAATATTTTCATACAGGCGCTCTATTATTCACAATGCTTAGTTAGCCCTACGTACTTGTGGTGAGGAATACTAGATATTGTATGACGACGGCGGTAGAGAAATTTGTTCGTTATTTTCATATCCGCTGACCAATTCACCATTCTAGTTTCTCTGGAGACCGGCGTTGGGGCCTTTTGGGTCAGCGTAAGGTAAACAGAGGCGCGACCAAAATATTTGAATTATATTCTTCGTGTTGCTCCTTGTATAACGGTTTCCCATTGTCATTTCCGTCTCTGTGAATACTATTATTTGGTCCATTTTTTCCAGAAAACCATGTACTCAATTTGCACTTTTTTGCCTTCTCAGAATGTAATGTCAATGTCACCGACTTGTTCCTGATGGTTACTTGGGTTAGAACTCAACACTGCCGACGTATGGTTATAATGTGGCCTATGAACATTTTCGACATTACTGTCTGGATTATACAATAAGTTTTCAATTCGTCCGGAATGGCCTCGCGGGCCGGATTAAATGGTCTGGCGGGCCGGATGCAGCCCGCGGGCCGTATGTTTGACTCCCCTGATCTAACGTATAATGAATGTTATTTAAATGCCATTAAACAATCTGTTGAGGTTCAGAATCAATGACCACTCAGTCTGTATTTCAGACAGCTAGCAAAATACAATGACGTAATCATACCTCATACTTCGAAAAGGCAACTTGACTTGAATTGTCACTTGACTCGTGGTCGTGACTTGACTCGAGTCACCTCCAAAAATCGAGTGACTTGACTTGACTCGAGTCACCTTCGAAAATCGATTGACTCGACTTGACTCGATTCAAAATGTGCAATGACTCGTGACTCGAAGGTAGTGACTTGATCCCAACACTGGTGCTGATATCTTTTAGTAATCAGATTCAGATTGTCAAATTTTGACCTGGGCCACGGAACATTTTCAAATTGGAGATGGAGTTGCGACCATAAAAGGTTGGAAACCACTGGCTGTGGGGTGTTTATAAAGCTCCGTGGTGCGCACCGGCATAAGGCTGATAAACAATCTTAGCGGTAGGACATGAGCACGACTTAACGATGTGCAAAGACGCTGCCTGTATTTTCGAACTCATCATCCTCCACCAGCTCTTCCTCTAACTCTGATCATATGGGCGGAGAGTACCAATATTATTGACAGAATTCATTCAAATAATTTTACAACCAGATGCATATAGAATCCAGGAATACTAGATATTGTATGACGACGGCGGTAGAGAAATTTGTTCGTTATTTTCATATCCGCTGACCAATTCACCATTCNAGTTTCTCTGGAGACCGGCGTTGGGGCCTTTTGGGTCAGCGTAAGGTAAACAGAGGCGCGACCAAAATATTTGAATTATATTCTTCGTGTTGCTCCTTGTATAACGGTTTCCCATTGTCATTTNCGTCTCTGTGAATACTATTATTTGGTCCATTTTTTCCAGAAAACCATGTACTCAATTTGCACTTTTTTGCCTTCTCAGAATGTAATGTCAATGTCACCGACTTGTTCCTGATGGTTACTTGGGTTAGAACTCAACACTGCCGACGTATGGTTATAATGTGGCCTATGAACATTTTCGACATTACTGTCTGGATTATACAATAAGTTTTCAATTCGTCCGGAATGGCCTCGCGGGCCGGATTAAATGGTCTGGCGGGCCGGATGCAGCCCGCGGGCCGTATGTTTGACTCCCCTGATCTAACGTATAATGAATGTTATTTAAATGCCATTAAACAATCTGTTGAGGTTCAGAATCAATGACCACTCAGTCTGTATTTCAGACAGCTAGCAAAATACAATGACGTAATCATACCTCATACTTCGAAAAGGCAACTTGACTTGAATTGTCACTTGACTCGTGGTCG